>QNTS01009460.1:4936-17379 GCA_003317085.1 Hucho hucho
ATATATATAACCACATTGATATATGTACTGTATAACCACATTGATATATTTGCTGTATAACCACGTTGATATATTTACTGTATAACCACATAGATATATGTACTGTATAACCACATTGATACATATTTAACCACATTGATATATGTACTGTATAACCACATTGACATATTTACTGTATAACCACATTGATATATATAACCAAATTGATATATGTACTGTATAACCACATTGATATATTTACTGTATGACCACATTGATATATGTAGTTTAACAACATAGATATATGTACTGTATAACCACATTGATATATATAACCACATTGATATATGTATTGGTATTATCACATTGATATATATATAACCACATTGATATATGTACTGTATAACCACATTGACATATTTACTGTACAACCACATTGATATATATAACCACATTGATATATGTACTGTATAACCACATTGATATATATAACCACATGGATATATGTACTGTATAACCACATTGATATATTTGCTGTATAACCACGTTGATATATTTACTGTATAAACACATAGATATATGTACTGTATAACCACATTGATATATATATATAACTACATTGAAATATGTACTGTATAACCACATTGATATATTTACTTTATGTCCACATTGATATATATAACCACATTGATATATGTACTGTATAACCACATTGATATATTTGCTGTATAACCACGTTGATATATTTACTGTATAAACACATAGATATATGTACTGTATAACCACACTGATATATATATATAACCTCTATGAAATATGTACTGTATAACCACATTGATTTATTTACTGTATAACCACATTTATATATATAACCACATTGATATATGTACTGTATAACCACATTGATATATTTACTGTATAACCACATTGATGTATGTACTGTGTAACCACATTGATATATTTACTGTATAACCACCTTGATATATATAACCACATTGATATATGTACTGGTATAACTACATTGACATATATAACCACATTGAAATATGTACTGTATAACCACATTGATATATTTGCTGTATAACCACGTTGATATATTTACTGTATAGCCACATAGATATATGTACTGTATAACCACATTGATATATATATAACCACACTGATATATGTACTGTATAACCACATTGACATATTTACTGTATAACCACATTGATATATATAACCAAATTGATATATGTACTGTATAACCACATTGACATATTTACTGTATCACCACATTGATATATGTAGTTTAACAACATAGATATATGTACTGTATAACCACATTGATATATGTACACTAACCACATTGATATATATATAACCACCATGATATATGTAGTGTATAACCACATTGATATATGTAGTGTATAACCACATTGATATATTTACTGTACAACCACATTGATATATATAACCACATTGATATATGTAGTGTATAACCACATTGATATATGTACTGTATAACCACATTGATATATATATAACCACATTGATATATGTACTGTATAACCACATTGATATATTTACTGTATAACCACATTGATATATATAACCACATTGATATATTTACTGTATAACCACATTGATATATTTACTGTATAACCACATTGATATATATAACCACATTGATATATTTACTGTATAACCACATTGATATATGTACTGTATAACCACATTGATATATGTACTGTGTAACCACATTGATATATATAACCACATTGATATATTTACTGTATAACCACATTGATATATATATCCACATTGATATATGTAGTGTATAACCACATTGATATATTTACTGTATAACCACATTGATATATATAATCACATTGATATATGTACTGTATAACCACATTGATATATGTACTGTAACCACATTGATAAATGTATAACCACATTGTATTTGTATCCCTGGCTCCTATAGATTCTGCTGAAGAAGTGGATCTTAACGTCGTTTACCAAGCAGCCGCCAATGGCGACGTCAACACATTAACATCTACCATACGGGAGGATCCCTCCATTTTGGAGTACTGTGATGGCGAAGGTATGAACTGCTAGGGTTGAAAAACTCCTGTAACTTTCCCAAAATCCCTGCTTTTCCAGAAATCACGGTTGGAAGATTTCTGGAATCAAGGTGGATTAAGCAGGAAATCCGGGAATCCTCCACCTGCATGTGGAAAAAGTTGTATGAAGTGCTTATGAAACCTGTATGTAGTGCTTATGAAGCCTGTATGTAGTGCTTATGAAGCCTGTATGTAGTGTAGTACTTATGAAGCCTGTATGTACTGTAGTACTTGTGAAGCCTGTATGTACTGTAGTACTTATGAAGCCTGTATGTACTGTAGTACTTGTGAAGCCTGTATGTACTGTAGTACTTATGAAGCCTGTATGTACTGTAGTACTTATGAAGCCTGTATGTAGTGCTTATGAAGCTTGTATGTAGTGCTTATGAAGCCTTTATATATGCTACTGTATATTAGTTGTATTAGTTCACTTGGCTTAAGTATGTCAAAGTGTACTAGTGACAAGCTCCCAACGGCCCACTGACCATCTGTCATGCAGTAGGATGCTGACAGCTGATCGTATTAACTAAAGGAGACATTGCTTCAAATGAAACAGATATCTCTCAGTCATCAGAATCAGAAATGTCTTCTTGATGTACAGTACAGCATGGCTACAGAGCCTTCGTCTGGGATCATGGTTTCAGTAGCTCTAGTAATGTGGCCTCTTTCCCCCTTGTGTCCCATCCTTCATTGACAGATGCCGCTGATCAGACTTTTTTTTTTTAAGCATATGATTGGTGTAAGTAATTACACCATCAGGTATTGGCTGAAGTGAGTTCAGACTTTCCACCATGATTAAATCCATGCGAGAAAATGTGCCAGTGTACACTTTTGGAGAAGGGTGGAGAATTGGGATGCAGTCCACATCACTACTGATAAAGGACAGGAGGCAAGGAGAAGAAGTGACTTTCAAGACTGCACCTACATGTTTAACGTGCCATCCATCCCTGTCGGCTGTAGGCTCCACCCCTTTGATGCATGCGGTGTCGGGGAGGCAGGTGGACACGGTGAAACTGCTGCTGAAGATGGGTACCTCCATCAATACCCAGGATGCCTGTGGAAGGACTTCGCTCTCCCTAGCGACATATCTGGTACCATACAACACACAACACAACACAACACACCACCTGCTCTCTCACTCGTTTTGTTTCGATCCCTATTTTTTGTTAAGTTTCTACAAATTGAAAGTGACATGTTTTATTATTATTGTTATTATTATTATATAGATATAGCAAGTGTTTAATTTAATTCTGTGTCCAAAACTGATTATACTGACATTCCAATCTCATCTCCGGCCTCAAATACATATGGCTGTTCAGCACCTGACATACCGGTAGATGAGCCCCGTTTGAATGCTTTGAAAAGGACTCTTCTTTCCTCTTTTCCTTGGCATAGTCACAATCTAACATGACACAGTTGACTAGTGAAAGCAATCCAGTCACATCAGTGATTGATTACTTAAAAGGGAGGACATATTTTCAAGGTATTGGAAGCAGGATCCTATGTTTGTCACCCTAATAGTCAGGAGTATGGTTAATTTCCTATGAGGTTAGAGTCTAAACTGTACTGAACAACAACCATCCAAGTAGTTGACTGGAAGCTTTTACAGAGTGCATTGCAAAATTGTCAGAAACAATTGTTTTCTTTTTAAAACTAAATCCTAAATCCTTTGTGCATTGTCTTTGAGCAGCACTTTCAAAAAGCCACATTATATGTTTTGTCACAAAAAAACAGAAGTGCCTTGTTAACCTCCATTTATTTTGTCTTTTGAAGGGTTGGCTCGAAGGCTGCGTGTGTTTGCTGCGAAATGGAGCCAAGCAGAACATCCCCGATAAAAATGGTCGCCTGCCTCTTCACGCAGCGACCGCTGAGATCGACCTCAAGTGAGAGCATTGGCAAATAATTCATTTAATACATGTTTAAGGTGTAGCTATTATGCTGACTATAGAGTACAGATGTAAGATCTTAATTTAATCCAGTTTGTTACAGCAGGAAAATGATCCTGCAGCAACAGGAAATGTGAATTATTATGTGGATTATAATTAATGGACATTTTCGTGGGGGTAGGTACATTTTTCGTTAGGGCAAATGAAGTCAGAAGTGGAAATTACAAACTTTAGAATCCTTTTAAAAACTCAAATACACTACAAGTTTGTATTTCCTATTTTGCAGGAAATTTCTCAGCAACTAAAGATTCAATTAAGATCCTACATCTGTAGGCATTGAAAACAATGGTGTTAGAAGAAACGGGAGAAATGAGTCATAGGAGTAATCATGATATAAAAGAGGCTGAACAACAAGCACGTTAGCAAGCATCCAGTTCAGGAAATGGAAATCCCACCTCTGTAAAGTGACCCACAGACAGTCTCCATGTTACACTGAACATGTTGTGTACATAAAATAAGGCTAATGGCTCAGTGACTGCTGCAAGTTAAGTAGCTTATTTACTGGAACAGGAAAGCCTGGTTTGGGTGGGTGTCTGTATTTGTGTGCAGTCCCCATAGCGACCACAGACCTTTGCTTGATATGCTAAGGCAGCAGCAGCTGCTCCAGTGGTCTCTCTTTCTCTCTCTTTCTCTCCCTCCCTCTCTCACTCCCCCTCCCTCCCTCTCTCCCTCTCTCTCTCTCTCTCTCTCTCTTTCTCTCCCTCCCTCCCTCTCTCTCTCTCTCCCCCTCCCTCCCTCCTTCTTTCTCTCACTCTCTTTCTCTCTCTCCCTCCCTCTCACTCTCTCTCTCACCCTCCCTCTCCCTCCCTCTCTCTCTCTCTCTCTCTCTTACCCTCCCTCCATCCCTTATCTCGCTCACTCTCTCTGAATGTGGGAAAACAGGGTCTGTCGATTTGGATCCAGCAGCCCAGTGCTGCATCTGGTCGACAACAACAACAGAGGCACTTTCTCTCTTCCTGCTTCCTTTCTCTCCCAGGCCATCTGGCAAAGCTATCTTCTATTAGCTGCCGGACTTGATAACAGTAAAGGAGAGGTCTCTCGTTGAATTCGTTGAATTGCAGAGGCGTCGCTTAGTAACTTACCCTCAACTCCACAGCCGAGACTGAACAACAAAATATAAGTCCGTAGCATTTGGACACTCCTATTAGTACCATGTTTGCAATCCCCCCATGTGAGCCAGTTAGTGCAGAATAACAGCATGTTTCAGGGGATCCGTTAGTGCAGAATAACAGCATGTTTCAGGGGATCAGTTAGTGCAGAATAACAGCATGTTTCAGGGGATCCGTTAGTGCAGAATAACAGCATGTTTCAGGGGATCAGTTTGAAGGTGAGGCGCAGAATCGATATTCTTGATCACATAATGAATACTTATTTGGGTTAGTTGCTATGGTAATGTGTAGATCTGTGATTCTGTACAGTCCGACTGCAATGTAGTCAATATCAAACCTGCACCATTACTCTTGATACACGTTGTGCAGGTTTTGGCAATATAAACTTTGATTTGATTCGCAGACTCATGGCAGTCCTGCTGCAGCAATCGACTGCGTGTGAAATCAACCACCAAGACAACGAGGTATGAAAGCTGAACAGTGATACCACAGTAACCTGGGAATACACAGTACCAGCATGGGACAGGATGGCGAATAAGATAAAAAGAGCCTCTCCCTGATGTAATGGCAGTCTACTAGCTCTGAGAGGGAAAGCATGATGAATGACCTAAATATGGAGAATCAATTACCCTCTAGGCACTTATGTAACATAAGTAGGGCCTTGAATTTTTCTGACCACCTGACAAGGAAAAGCCCTAGGCCCTAGTTTTAAGTTGATGTGTTCAGGAAAAACCCATAAGGAGTGATAAACTAAGATGATGCTACATTCAGTGTTCTAGAAAGCTATGTCTAGTTTGCATTATGACCAATTCTCATTGGTTCTCTGTAGGGCATGACTGCTCTTCATTGGGCATCTTTCCACAACCGTCCTGAGCATGTGCAGGCTCTCCTGCAGAAAGGGGCGGATCCCACACTGGTGGACAAGGACTTCAAGACAGCCCTCCATTGGGCAGTGCAGGTAGGAGACAGCCCTCCATTGGGCAGTGCAGAAAGGGGAAAACTTACTGCCACTGTTGGATTTGAACAAGGCCTCTAAGGGGTCAGATTCCCGGACACAGATGAAGCCTTATTTCAATGGAGATTATCATTTGAGCATGCCTTACTAACTGTAAGTTGCTCTAGAAAAGGCTGTCTGCTAAATGTAGTATGTAGAAAGTCACAGACGCACAAAAATAATACCCGAGACATGCTAACCTCTCACCATTACAATAACAGGGGAGGTTAGCATTTTATATCATACCCCCGAGACATGCTAACCTCTCACCATTACAATAACAGGGGAGGTTAGCATTTTTTGGGGGGTATGATATTTATGGCTCTGTAACTTTCTCACTCATCATTATTTAAGATTCATTCAGGACTATCCATAATCATGGTAGCATCCACAATAATGTAGACGTGTTAATTAACATATTCTATTCTTATTTACAAAATAATCTGAAACACAACCAAAACAAACAGCAAATGCATCCAATAAGTTTGTAGAGTCCAAAGCTTGATCATTGTGTGTTAGGAATATGGGACCAAATACTACATTTTGGACTATTTTAATACACATACAAGTGAATTTGTATAAGTGAATTTGTCCCAATACTTGGTCCCCTAAAATGGGGGACATTACAAAAAGTGCTGTAATTTCTAAACAGTTCACCCGATATGGATGAAAATACCCTCAAATTAAAGCTGACAGTCTGTACTCTGACCCTGTAGTCGTTGTACAATTTCAAAATGATACAAAGAAAGGTGTCACTGTCCTAATACCTTTGCTGGTCACTGTATTTATTTATTTGTTGACCGTTTTAGTTTCGTTACTGTCTGTTAATTATTTCTGGGTTCATTCAAGGTTTGCAATAATCCGCCATGTATGAAACCAGATCGGCTGAAAGCTTTTACACAACATATTTTAGTTCTAAAGCTTTCTCACAAGTAGATTTGAAAGCTTGCAGGTACATGTGCATTACATACTATGCATTGAAAATAAATCCACTTATAGACTCACACATTTCTGAGCAGCCATGCAGTGATCATGCATTAGTTCTGTTTTATGTAATTTGTTTCCCATTGAGGATACCAGTGCCGCCACCTGGCCCATACCGTGACATGAGGATCCCAAAATAGTCTGAAATGAAGAAGTGTCTGGCGGGACAGATCACTGCAACATATTCTATTATGTGGTCAGAGTTGTCTTAGTCAGCGTTGTCAATTCGCCAAATAATTAGGTTGTTTCTGTCACTGCAATTATTCATAGCAGTGATGGTCAGAGGCTGTATGTATCAAGTGTCTCAAAGTTGAAGTGCTGATCTAGGATCAGTTTTGCCTTTTTGGTCACAATGAATAAGTTTAAATGGACTGCGCTGAGAACTGATCCTCAGTCAGCACACATCTACTGTCACTTCCCCTGCCCTGTTGCATTAAATAAACCAATACATATCTTCATTACACATAAGTCAATCGATTTTTTGTTCTGAGTGCAAATCGGGCCTTTGTATGAAACAGAGGTGGTTCAGTGAACCATGCTTGCTTTGATGAGTAACCTTGCCTGAGACCTGAAGACTTGCCTTAGCTCCCTGCAGCTAACACAGTCTTATTCAATGGATTTAAAACCCCGCTCTCTCTCTCTCTCTCTCTCGCTCGCTCGCTCTCTCTCTCTCGCTCTCTCTCGCTCTCTCTCTGGCAGAGTGGCAGCAGATTCATGTGTTCTCTCATCCTGGAGCACCGTCTGGGCTCCTCGGTCATCAACTACGACGACGAAAACGGCAAGACCTGCGTGCACATCGCCGCTGCCGCTGGCTACAGCGACATCCTCTATGAGTTGGCGCGCTTTGCCGAGACCAACCTGCAGGCCCTGGATGTGGACGAACGGTAACAAAAATGGCAGCACATTGTTTTCTTTGAAATTGCATGCCACTAGTCTGTTTCCAGTCTCTGTTTGTCAAACAAAAAACATTGATTGCAAAGTTAAACATACCATAAATCTCCATGCACAAGGACTCCTTTTAACAATTTCTACTGAACATTTTACAAAAATACATTTACTTGAAGAACAGTGCGGATGCAAAATGTGATATGTGCTGTTGGTGCTGTTTATGCTGTTTGTGCCGTCATTCTGTTACCGTGGAATTTCCCATTACTGGTTGGTAAATTCATTGACTTATCATGAATAACTTTACTATTCATGATAGGCTGATCCAGTGGATAGAATAAGATATGTTCATCCTCCAGGACCCCTCTTCATTGGGCGGCAGCAGCGGGGAAGGAGGACTGTATCCAGGCCTTACTGCAGCTAGGGGTGGAGACAGGGCCCAGGGATATCAACGAGAACACACCGCTCACATATGCAATGTACTGTGGCCACACTGTCTGCATCAAGCTCCTCTCAGCTGACAACAGGTTGAATAATGCTGCATTCCGTGTGTGTGTGTGTGCGTGTGCGTGCGTGTGTGTGTGTGCGCATGTTGATGTGTATGCATGTTTCCATTAATTACAAGTGGAAATGGCCATGCAATAATTCTGTGTGCAGTCGGACATGTCGCTTTACTTGCAGATTAGTAAAGCCAAAAATCTCTTGGAAAAGAAAATGCCTGCCATCCATTTTAAACCAGAGTTGTAAATAAGACTTCATGGTCTCATTGATTGATTGTCTACAGATCCGATTCAGCCAGACAGCTGCCTTCCCAGGGCAGTGATCCATCCCAACTGCCTTCCCAGAGCAGTGATCCATCCCAGCTGCCTTCCCAGGGCAGTGATCCATCCCAGCTGCCTTCCCAGGGGAGTGACCCATCCCAGCTACCTTCCCAGGGGAGTGACCCATCCCAGCTACCTTCCCAGGGGAGTGATCCATCCCAGCTACCTTCCCAGGGGAGTGATCCATCCCAGCTGCCTTCCCAGGGCAGTGATCCATCCCAGCTGCCTTCCCAGGGCAATGATCCATCCCAGCTGCCTTCCCAGGGGAGTGACCCATCCCAGCTGCCTTTCCAGGGGAGTGACCCATCCCAGCTGTCTTACCAGGGGAGTGACCTGTCCCAGAAGAAGGAGGGCAAGTTCCGCATGCTCAACCAGATCTTCACCTGCAAGAGGAAGGAGCACTACACCGCCCGCCAGAGAGAGCTGGGCCACGACGGACACCTGAGGGAGGAGACCTCAGAGGTGGATGACATCATCACCATGTTCGACTGCCTGACTGACTCCTCCTCGGCCAAGGAGCTTGAAAACGAACGCTCCAAAGTCAGGAAACGGTCTTCGGTCGAAGCGGCGCAGAAACTCAATCCACTCGACATCCGGACGGCGAAGGACTACAAGGGACTGCCTCCTATACGGACGCAAAGTCTTCCACCCATCAATCTGGGTACATCTTTGTTAACCATCTCCCAGAGTGCTGTGGAACAGAGTCAAGCCACGAGGCCGATGGTCAACCACTTTGCACACCGCTCTCAGAAAAGCAAGAGTGAGCATGACTTATTTGACAGCAGGCCGAAGGGACAAGCGTTGGTCAGTCATTCCTGGAAGACCGAGTCCAATCAGTCCATTTTGGCCCACAAATCCTGGATTTCACCCCCAACAGAAAGGCTGTTGGACAAACTGTACCATGAGACTTATGGACCTACTGATGTCCTCTGCCCACACCAAGCCCCATACATACAGAAGAATGAACCAGGTATTATTAGTTGAGTCTTTCACAAGGTAGGATGGGTTGAGTTTTTCACAAAAAGGAGAGGCTAACAGTCTCTGGTTTAGCAGAAGGGATGTGTGACTTACTGAAACATAGAAACTTGTGGTGCATTTTCATGAGTTATCAAGTGAGTCATCTCACTGTCCTTTCACCAGAGCTAAGCAGCAGTTAGCAAAAAAGCCACATCCTGCTAAGATAATATACTGTAGATAGCTACACTTGACTTTACTGTTCACACCTTGAGTCCGCTTCAATTCAAAACCAGTAGCCCTAACCGTTTTTCTTGCCTGTCTAAAATAGCAAATAGCAAGGGAGTGATGCATGAGAAAACGTGTGCAGTTGAGTTGATTCTTCTCAACAAGGGAACGTAACGTCTGCATTACATCGCCACAACGTATGCATCCAAGTGCATGCTAATAACATGATGTACTTCTCTTCACCACAGCTCCAAATACACACCTGCTAACCATGGACAGGTTAAACATGAGGGAGACTGCACTAACACGGAACTGCTTGGCCCCCATTCGTGACCACTGTACCCACCGGTGTAAGTACTTTTTTTCATGACTATGCAGCCTTGAAAACTTCAGAGCTCTCAATGCCTGCATGAATCCGATTCCTTTCTGTGCTAAAACTACAACGTTTGATGTTATACTCTGTAAGGGAAACATCCTTGGGGATGTATTGTCATATCTTAGTATCACTGTCAGCATCGCAATCTATACAACATGTTCCACTACAATTTCAGTATAGCCAGCCTAGTTCTACTAGAGGTTACACATAGCTTTTGTGACGCTTTGGGTCAAGTCTTGAGGCAGTGTCTGTAGATGGTGGCTGTAGTGTTTCCCTCCAGAGTGTCAGAGTCACATTCAGTGCACAGGTAGGTATGTCCGAATGTTGAGAGGTGGAGGTGTGTCCTCTTACTATAGAAAGCAAATTGAGGATGCAAAGAAGCTTATTCTTGGCCTTCTTGTTGACATGATTGCCAACACATCACCAAACATTTTACAAACATTTCCCTCTACAGTCTCCTTGCCACCAGACCAAGTCTCTAAAGGGGTGAAGAAGTCCAAGTCCCTGCCTCTCAACACCCTGGGTCGGGGACAAGGTGGTCTCCCGCCACCAGTGACCTCCAAGTCCCAGAGGTCAGGGATCCCCCAAAGCCCGTCCTTGTGCTCCTTCCTGCCCATGCTGAATGGAGACCCTCTGAGGAGCGTGCAGGTGCTCCCCGCCATCCCATCCCAGAGGAAGTACAGCCCCACTGTATGCCAACCCAAAATGGACACCCTCAGTAAACTGGACAACAGAACCTGATGCAACCCCATAGCTCATTGGAGGAGTGGACCTGATTGGAACTGGACTTGTCTGGGTTAGCTAAAAGCAGTCTATTTTCTGTGGAATTTTGTCAGGTCTGAATGAAATTTGTGTAAGTGTAAAAAGAAAATATATAAAAATTGGCCCTGAGTGTAAAAACTGACTAAACTCATCGAAAGGAACTCTACTGTATGCCACAGTAAATTGCTCAAGACTGCAAACATTTATTAATAAACAGCATCCTATTTTTACACGTTTATACTGTAACTCCACAATTCAAGGCATGCACTGTGCACTGTTTGATTTTCTTGCACTTTGAAATTGAGACTTTATGTTTAGGTTGTCATGTGACTGTTTCGCTAAATGAATAAAATATATGACATTTTTATTATTTTTGGCTGCATTAGGATATTTTTCAGTTGTGTGAAGGAGAGGAGGCACAAATACATTTGCCTATGCATGATCAACTTATTGATCCATTCCTGATCAATATACAGGAAATATCTACGATCCTCCATTATTACTTGTCTGACTGCACCTCTTTTAACATGTCTGACTGCACCTCTTTTAACTATTGCTATCATAACCTGGTTACCAACCCAATTAGAGCAGTAAAAAGAAATGTTTTGTCATACCCATGGTATGCTGTCTGATATAACATGGCTTTCATCCAATCAGCATTCAGGGCTCGAATCACCCAGTTTACAATCACAGATAGAACAATGAGCCAGATATTTCACCTGATGTAAAAGGGTGCGTTCGTAAATTCACTCTGACTATCTACTCCGATTTCAGAGCACTCTCGTCTGAGTGTGCCACAGCGCAGAATAACTGATGAATTTACGAACGCCCAACACCCTTTGAATATGGCCGGTGTCAGTAAACCTTGGCAAAATAGCGTCATTAAATTGTTGCTAGCAGCTCAGTTACAGTCACCAACGCTCTGGTGACAGCCTAACCAGCTCTGTTAGGGTGAGAAAATGGTCAGAGTGAAGTGTTCTCTCATTTATGTCTGGAAGTAGCGAGCAAGCTAGCCAACATTAGCCAGTTAGCTTGGGTGCTTGACTGTCGTTGGGAGGTCAGAAAGGATTAACCCAACCCCTCCTCCAGAGCGTCCAGTGTGCGCTCTGAACGGTCGCTCTGAACGTTTTGAACGGTCTGTCTGAATGGTCGCTCTGAAGGGTCTAAACGGTCGCTCTGCACGCTCTGAACGGTCGCTCTGAACGGTTGGTCGGAACGGTCTGAAAGGTCGCTCTGAAAGGTCTCTCTGAACGGTCTGAAAGGTCGCTCTGAACGGTCTGAACGGGTCGCTCTGAACGGT
>QNTS01009460.1:25138-37597 GCA_003317085.1 Hucho hucho
GGTCGCTCTGAACGGTCTGAAAGGTCGCTCTGAACGGTCTGAAAGGCCGCTCTGAACGGTCCGAGGGCGAATCGCTCTGAATTGATGAACGGGCAATCTGACAATGCTCTGAATTTACAAACTCTATTTCTTGAACTGCATTTCAAGGGCTTGTAAGTAAGCATTTCATGGTAAGGTCTACACCTGTTGTATTCGGCGCTTGTGACAAATAACATTTGATTAGATTTGATGAGAGGAAGCCCAGTGGCATGCAGTGGGAAAAGATGGAGCAAAGATAGATTTTGGCCGACATTATGATCATTTTCGCATTCAATACAGTTTTCTATTTCCAAAACTAAAATCTGTTACGAACAGAGTGGACTACATTTTATACATTTGAACATGTACCAAAGTAAAAAAAAAAGTGTTGGTTAGGAGCTATTTAGTTATTGGACACGCGCACTTCACACTATAGGCGTTTCCTAACGGAAATATGCAAATTTATGCGAGAACGCGCCAATTGTATCTCGCTAGCTCGTGCTGTCTCTGCCGTCCTCCTTTGCTTGTTCTGCCCACTATGACTCATTTGTTCCCATTGGGTTAGTTATACAAATCTTTGGTGGAATCATTAGCCAAGCAGTTGCATATGTTGCAACTAAAGCAAGAGTTTCTATTGGACAAATTCAGGTAGGTACGGCCCCGTTTAAGAAACGTTTTTGCAACAGAATTGGCGTAATGAATACGCCCTGGCATATCGTGGCGCATTTAGGGAAGTGGGTGGAGACTAACTGGAAAACAGTAATGCAATATAAACGTTTTGATTGGTAAGTATTTACGTGACAGACAGTTCTTCTGGCAAATCACAGGGGCAACCATTCCGCGCAGCTAGTTTGCACAGATCTCTAGAGAAGTATTTGTCAAACTGGACACATGCTTAGATCAATGGTTGTGTTTTATATGTCTGTATTATTTGCGCTGCTCCCCGAAGTATTATAAATCGTGATGGTTATGCAATATACTGCTGGAAGTGGCGACAGTAAAGTAAGGTAGCCCCAGAAAAGGTATTTTATGGTTTAAGCTAAAATATGTTACATCTACATACTTTTACGTAGCTAAGTAAGTTACTATAACGTTACAAAAAGGAGGAACCAAACAAGAAAAGTACATAAAAGGTGAGTATTTTTGTTGTTGTCATATTTTGTCTGGGTCTTCTAGTTGGCTACGCTAGCTAACGTCGTTTTGACCCTATAGCCTAAACCTTTTCAATACAACCTTGTAACGCCAGACAACCCAATTATTTATATTTAGGTTGTTAGGTATATGCTAACGTTTATGTTATTCGCTCCTGTTTGCTCCCGAGTGGCACAACGGTCTAAGGCAGTATATCTCAGTGCAAGAGGCGTCACTACAGTACCTGGTTCGAATCCAGGCTGTATCACATCCGGCTGTCATTTGGAGGCCAATAGGGCGGCGCACAATTGGCCCAGCGTCGTCCGGGTTTGGCAGGAGTAGGACGTCATTGTAAATAATAATTTGTTCTTAACTGACTTGCCTAGTTATATAAAGTTTAAAAAAAACGAGCTACATTTGATGAAGGTGTCAAATAGAACCACATCTAAAGCTGAGAGGTTTCTGGACAGTGAGCAGCAAACACAATCAGCATTCAGTTATTTTCGTAGCTAATCACGTTCATAACGTTATTGATAACTCTTTCATATGATGGAGTTACTGTTCCAAGTAACTTTAGCAGGCAGAGCAAGATAATATTGTATTTCTTTTTGAAGCTGTCATATTGTCTGCCAAGAGTAAGTTAGCTAGCTACTGTTTGTTCCTAACAATATTGCTAGCTACAGTACCTATCCATACTTTTGTGGTATTAGCTATACATAGTTGGCTTCATTAGTTTCATTTGCTATAGGCCCTAGTCAGAGTGAAGGCCTCATAAAACATAACTATGACTTATTGGTAAAGTACTGAATATAAAATAAGGCACCTAAACCATGTACCAGTTATGGGATAAAATGTAGGTTAGTCTTGGTGAATTTGTGAATCTTCCCTCAGGCATCATGGACCAGTCATCATACCGTTTGCTGCAGCTTCTGTCCTTGGCATGTCTGGCCTGTAGGTCCACTTCTAGTAAGTTACCACATTTATTTAAAATTACATTTTTAAGCACTGCTCTTATCCAGAGCGAGTCTGATATGTTTGAATAAACCTCTACTGCACATAAACCCTTTAAAGTTGCTGTGCTTAAATGAAAGTGAGCTTTGTACTGACCCTATGATATGTTTAAAAATGTCCACGAAAACACATGTCCTTTTCCCTCTGTGTAAAATTCACCGTACATTTCCTAGTAGCATTGACTTCGTGTGTGCTCTGGTCTTTTTCTAGGTTCTATCACAACCTACGGAACAATAATCCCACAATCTCCAATAGTGGAAATTGGGATGGAATTCACTGCTACCTGTGTAGTCAATGAAGCTGCTAAAGCCACAGTGGACAACATCTACTGGATGTGTGGTGGCGTCACAGTGCCCAAAGAGCAGTACACCAAGATAAACGACTCAGCAGTTAACGTAACCATTCATATCACCAGGGAAACTGGAAAATGGTTACTTTGTAAAAAGAATGAATCTTCTTCATTCTTAAACAAAAGTATAACAATCCATGGGATTCATTTGATCAAGGGGTGTAAGTATTTGCCTGTAATTTAGGTTTGAATTTAGGTCTTCATTTGGTAAATATCTCTTTCAATCTAATTTCTGAGTAATTAATTTGGATACAAATGCTAACATTTAGTACAGAAATAAAATCAAAATTCCTTCAAAGGAAAGTTTTTATGTGCAATTTTCTTTCATGTTCACACTGAATGACCCTAAAGCTTTCTCTCAGTGTCAGGGTTGGGGTCAATTCAGTTTCAATTGACTTCCTGAATCAAAATGAATTGATCCCAACCTGCTCAGTGCAGTAGGTCAGTGGTTGTTAGTTTGTTTCTCTCACATGAAATAACAGCAGCTGTTTGGTTTCTTGGTCAGATCCTCCTGAGAAGCCTGAGAATTTGTCCTGCATGGCTGTCCAGTCTGACCAACAGATTTCCTCGAGTGTGACGTGCACATGGCAGCCTGGGAAAGTAGAGGAGGAGACGGGCACCACATTCACCTTGTTTGGAAGTATAATGTGAGTGTCCCTATACACGTTTTTATGTTGTTTTACAAGGTTAGTCTCATTGAGGGACAACACCCCGCCCCATCTAGGGTCAACACATTGACAGCCCCCCTTCATTGTCCACCATAGAGTTTACTGTGAACTTGTTCAAAGAGATAAGCTCTTGTAATTTCATGTCCTTTTGTAGCTCGTTCCAAGTGGATGGGGCAGAGAACTGGAGCGCTTTTTACCCTGGTCAGTACGGGCCTTAGGCACAGTAAACAAGATGCAGTCATGTGAGCGTAGCCGATCGTTGTCATTTGTCTGCTGGACAATGTAGGTACTCGGGTAAAATGAGAGCTGTCTCCGTGTGGCCTTATGAATGACAACGTACCAATGACTTAGTCTACGAAGAGCTAAGGAAGGCCAGCCAAGTCATATAGAGGCTACAGTGATGGGTGAGAAAGTTTAAATGGGGTTAGATACATGATGGATATCAACATTTAGCTGTCAATAGCTCTCAATAGTCAGTGAATGGAAAATCTGGCTTCAGTTCTGAGAACCCCATTAAGTGTGTGTCTTGTGTAACTTGCTGATTTTTCTAATTGTTTAAAAATGTGTATCATTATTGTGTTCAATGTACCTTTTTTTTGTCTGATTCCAAAATGGTGCGTCAAGATTTGTTTGTGTTCTTCTGCAGTGCCATAAACCAGAACTACAGCACAAAAGCTCAGGAAAGCAGTGGATGCATCAACTTCGGCACCTTTCCAAGCTATATGGAACTGGATATATGGGTAGACGTGCAAAACTATTTGGGGAAGGTTCAATCGGACATTCTGGCTATAAATGATCCTAATGAAATGGGTAAGTGGAGGCGAATGGACATTCCAAATGCCCTTTTAAGTTACCATGATTATCTTTCTCCAGAGTTTAATGGTGTGTGTGACCTTTTTTGCAGTGAAAACGAATCCCCCATCAGACGTCAATATTATTTCAGAGAATACCTTTTCCAGGACTCTCTTAGTGAGCTGGAAGCACCCTATCCATGAAACCATTGTCAAACTGAAATACAACATCAGGTTCTGCACTGTGGGCTCTGGAGACTGGACTGAGGTAAATAGCTAACATCTCAGTACAAGTTAAAGGGATGATTCACTGCAAATTCAGTTTGTTCAACGTTTTTTTGATTTTATTTAGAAGTTGACTAATGTCGAGATAAGTCTACGTCCATCTGTTGTGTAGTTTTTTCCAAAATGAATGGAAAGGATACACGCAATTAACAAAATGCCCATGAGGGGTTAGTTCAATGGTACTCCGGGCAGAGAAAAACAGTTCGCTGCAATTCTACACATTTTGCCGTTGGGTGAAGACAAATGTTTGCAGTTTTTAATGATATCTGATGATCAATGGGGACTCCCGGTCGGCAATTCAACCATGCTTACTACAAGTTTAGATTGGTAAGTTAGCTGGCTGCTAGACTAACGTACCAATCTAAAAACATTTAGCTGACATGGTCTAATTGAATGACTATTAATGACTGACATACCAAGAGAAAAACTCTACTCACAGTAAGTTGAGACCCAGACTGTCTCCCCTCCCAAATGTATTTGGGGAAATTGATCAACGTGCTGAGAAATATATTTTCAATAACAAAAATATATTCTTTTCAGTTGTTTGAAGCTGGTGTTTACAACCGAAAGTAAAAAGATGCAAAAGCGGAATGCGAGAAAAGGAAGCATAAAAATAGCGCACATCGAACGGTTCTACTGCTTATCAGAGTTGATTTTAATGAGAATCTATAGCTCACATTTCTATGTGAATTTGGTCAGGTCGCCCACAAAGATCCATACTGGGCCTTTATTAAGTCATCTATTCTATTCTCATTCTTGGGTGTTCTGAACAGTGAATCAAACATGCTACTCTCATCTGTGTTGTTGGGGCTGTTTCAAGTCAGCGTTCTGTACGCACAAGTTTGTTGCCCTCTCATGTCCATCAGTCATCATATCCATTTAATTGACTCTTTTAGGTACCTCCAAATGACACTGAAAGTAGCAAGGAGTCTTTCCGTCTCCAAAACCTTAAGCCAGACATGGAGCACGTAGTGCAGGTACGCTGCATGCATTACACGGGCTACGGCTACTGGAGTGACTGGAGCGCTAACACTACCGCCAGGACCCCAGAGGACAGTGAGTAGCCATGACAACAAGCATATGTCATACTATCATCTTCCATTTAGCATTGTGGGCAACCATGTAAAGCTATAGAACTGAAGTGGTGACAGAGCGTGTGAGTGATTTAATTGCAATAATATTGAGTGTGATCCAGGTAGGTAGTCTAAATGAGCTGCTCATGTTGTATCATTAGGTCTCAAATTGATGAGTTGTGTGATTTCCTGCTTTCTTCTTTAAACAGAGCCTACAAGTAAACCAGACCTATGGAGAGTGGTTATTCCCAGTCAAGGCAAAAGTGAGCGGCGAGTGGAAGTGATATGTAAGGTAATAAAGGCCATGCTGACCATACTACTGATTTATCACTAGCTATATGGCTTGAATAATTACTGGTGCAGGGCTCTAGAGTGCAACCATTTTACTCGTATATGCACCTAAAATATTTTGGATTCTAGCTTTAATACTTCAAATATTTTTTGTTATGCTCCTACATTTCTTTGTGTGCACCTACATTTTTCATCTTGGGCGCACACGTGCTCCTTGTAACAAAGGTCAGCGTAGAACCCTGTGGTGATTTGATCGTTGCCTTCTTCCCATCATAGGATCCAGTGGAGTCCAATGGAAGGATACGAGGCTACAACATCAAGATCCAAGATGGAGCCTGGGAGGCTGTGCCGGTCAATGGCTCTGAGCTGAACTCCAGGTCGCAGGAGAGGAAAATTATCCCCCTTTACCAGATTCCATTGTCTGACAAGAGAAAATGCTCCATTGAATTGAAGGCCTGGAATTCTGTTGGCGAATCTCCCCGAGCTTCTTTGGGCATTCCGAAATTGTCCCACGGTGTGTGACCTTGTCACCTATATGTTTTCTCTCATTCTTCCTTTGTAAAATGTTACCAATAATAATGAATGATATTGGGTAATATATTATATTAATGTTTTATGTTAATACAATTCTCAAAGCGACAACTGAATCTTGTGCTAGCTAACTAGCTCCGTTCATATATGAATAGGAATGTTGGTCAAAAGAGATTATAGTGACATGTGTTCTGCATGTTAACTGACTGGCTTTCGGATGCTCCTATCATGATGTCATGTTGTATCTGTGTGTGCTGTGTATTTCAGAGCCCCCTCCAGTGGCATCGCTCAGTTGTTTTAACCAGGACAGGAGGCTGTGGGTGGAGTGGCAGCCCCCCAATGTGGAGGCCACAGGGGTGACTGAGTATGTCCTGGAGTGGGTTTCGATCAGTGACGGCACGATTGACTGGCAGAGAGAACCTAGACACAACAGGAAGGCACCCATTAAAGGTAAGACTGAGACATGCTGATGGGTACTAACTTCTAAATGTGAAATATCCTTATTCATGTTACCATATTAGAACTGAGGTTATGGAAATCTAGTGAGTGAGAAAGGGGAGTGCAGGAAGAACATGTTATTGATGGGCCACAGTCTGGTTCCAGTCAACAGAAGGTAGGAAGCCATGAGTTGGGGAGGAGTGAGGAATTTGGGCCGAGGTCAGTTCAGAGGAAGTGAGAAAGAACAGGCATCACTAACGTCCTGTCTAGCAACAGCGATGTATTGGCTGTTCAGATGTGTAAGGAGGAGACTTGGCATAGGAGGAAGGTATAAATACTTGTGCTGGTGTAAACATGTCTTTGTCATTGCAGCTGTTTGACCCAGTGGGTGAATAAACTTGGTTGGAGCTTTTCCTGTTAAACTAACAATGCCATGTTTTAACTGACAATTGTCTTGTAGTTTGGCTACTCCGTGGATGACTTTCTACAGGTTTTGATGGTTATCATGTTGACTAGGGATTAGTTAGATTAAACCCATCAACTAATTGATTATGGAAAAACTTGTAGATCAATCAAAACTGGGATGAAATACATCAAAATGTTATTGTACTGTTCCCAATCAAGGTAACCTTCAGAAATTCAAGCTCTACAATATATCTGTGTATCCCATGTACTTTGGGTGGACTGGGAAACCATTAACCACTGCATCCTTTCTGGAACAAGGAGGTAAGAAATCGAACTAGTACTAGTCACTACACTACAGTATGCACAGTGTAGTATCTATAGGAGTGGTTTCACAAACAACTGCTGTTTTCCCCACCGGTTCTGGTTGATGCAGCTCCGCTGGAGGGTCCCTCTGTGAAAGTGAGGAGAACAGGGAAGAATGACGCTGAGGTGGAATGGATGGAGATTCCACTGGACAAACAGCGAGGCTTCATCACAAACTACACAATCTTCTACATCACGGGAGGCAAGGAACGCTGTAAGGAAGCCCACCATGTAGATGTATTACTATAGTACACTGAACAAAAATATAGACTCAACATTTCAACGATTTTACTGAGTTACAGTTCATATAAGGAAATCAATCAAATGAAATACATGTATTAGGCCCTAATACAGATATGCATCTGTTGGTCACAGATACCTTCGAAAAAAGGATCAGTAGATTAGAAAACCAGTCGGTATCTGGTGTGACCACCATTTGCCTCATCCAGCACGACACATCTCCTTCGCATAGAGCTGATCAGGCTGTTGATTGTGGCCTGTGGAATATTGTCCCACTCCTCTTCAATGGCTGTGTGAAATTGCTGGATGTTGGCGGGAACTGTAACATGCTGCCGTACACGTCGATCCAGAGCATCCCAAACATGCTCTATGGGTGACATGTCTGAGAATACAGGCCATGGAAGAACTGGGACATTTTCAGCTTCCAGGAATTGTGTACAGATCCTTGCAACATGGGGCCGTGCATTATCATGCCGAAACGTGAGGATGAGGGCGGTGGATGAATGGCACGACAATGGGCCTTAGGATCTCGTCCCAGTATCTCTGTGCATTCAAATTGCCATTGATAAAATGCAATTGTGCTCGTTGTCCGTAGCTTATGCCTGCCCATACCATAACCCCACCGCCACCATGGGGCACTCTGTTCACAATGTTGACATCAGCAAACCACTCACCCACACGACGCCATCTGCCCGATACAGTTGAAACCGGGATTCATCCGTGAAGTGCGCACATCTCCAGCATGCCAGTGGCCATCAAAGGTGAGCATTTGCCTACTGAAGTCAGTTAGGATGCTGAACTGTAGTCAGGTCAAGAATCTGGTGAGGACGATGAGCACGCAGATGAGCTTCCCTGAGACGGTTTCAGTTTGCCGAAATTCTTAGGTTGTGCAAACCCACAGTTTCATCAGGTGGCTGGTCTCAGACGATCCCGCAGGTAAAGAAGCCGGAGGGGGAGGTCCTGGACTGGCGTGGTTACACGTGGTCTGCGGTTGTGAGGCTGGTTGGACATACTGCCAAATTCTCTGAAACAACATTGGAAGCAACAGCTCAGGTGGACATTCCTGCAGTCAGCATGCTAATTGCACGTTCCCTCAACTTGAGACATCTGTGGCGTTTTGTTTGACACAACTGAACATTTTAGTGACCTTTTATTGTCCCTAGCACAAGGTGCACCTGTGTAATGATCATGCTGTTTAATCAGCCTGTTGATATGCCACACCTGTCAGGTGGATGGATTATCTTGGCAAAGGAGAAATGCTCATAAACAGGGATGTTAATACATTTAGAGAAATACGCTTTGTTGTGCGTTTAACTTTTCTGGGATCTTTTATTTCAGCTCATGAAACATGGGACCAACACTACATGTTGCGTTTATATTTTTGTTCAGTAAATAAATATAAAAAATATAGCCTGTAACTCCTTCCCCCTTTAAGATAACAAACATATCCTATATTTTTGTTGGACAAGTTTGCTCACAACCAACCAGAAAATAACTTCCATCTCACAGCATGATCAATTTAAATGCGTCCCTACTTAAAGGTGTCGCCTTCTCCAATATAAACATGGTGTACTTAAAGGGATACTTCAGGATTTTGGCAATGAAGCCCTTTATCTACTTCCCCAGTCAGATGAACACGTGGATACCATTTTTATGTCTCTGCGTGTAGTTTTGAAGGCAGTTCAAGTAGATAAAAGGATTCATTGCCAAAATCCTGAAGTATCCTTTTAATCATACCTCTTTTATGAATATGTTGTTCTTACTATGGATCTCCTTTACTGTTATTAGATATACCAGGAAGTACTGATATTTGTAAGTACAGTTAGTGCTGGTATTTGTCCAACTTAAACGTTTACATCTGCGATCAGGAAAAACATGAATTTGTATACATTTCTTTGTTGTTTTTTTTCAGCAATAGTTGTCTCCCCGGACACCTACTCTTACACAGTGGAGGGCCTGGCCAGCAACAGTAAGCAGGTGGTGCGGATCATGGCCTCTACAGTAAAAGGTTCTGCAAATGGCTCGGACCTGTCATTTAATACTCTGATGTATGGTGAGTGAAGCATTGTTTAACGGACACTTCATGCTATATACAGTGTATTAAAAGTATTCAGACGCCTTGACTTTTTCCACCCTTGACTTTTTCCACATTTTGTTATTTTGTAGATTGAGGAAAATCCTTTTTAGAATGTAATTCTTTTTAGAATTGGAATCTTTTTTTAGAATAAGGCTGTAACGTAACAAAATGTGGAGAAAGGGAAGGGGTCTGAATACTTTCCGAATGTTCCATTCCAGTACTGTTCTATATATTTAGTATCCCGATAATGCTTTGTCTAAGTAACATCCTGACATTGACTCAATCTGCAATATGTCTAGTTAAGACGTCCAGTCCTTAACACTTTAAGGTGCAAATACATTTAATAGTCACTACTTGACTCTATTCAATGTGTCCTCCTGGCTCTTTTCCCTGCAGTAGTTGTACTAGATCTTCAATCTGTGTTTGTCCACAGTTTCTTTAAGGAATGTTTTCCTGACCGAGATGGTTGTCTGTTCTCGAGTCCTTTTTATGTAATTCTATGTGTTTGTCCCTCAGCTCCCGGACAGATGGAAGCCACCGTGGTGTCTGTGTGCATCGGCTTCCTGTTTGTCGTAGTGCTAACTGTGTCCCTCTGCATGTACAAAATTGACTTGTAAGTCACAACCACACTCTATTGAATTGTTTGAAATAGAATGTACTACTCTACATTTTACATGTGAATGTGTACAATTGCTTCAGTGTGATCTTGAATTGTAAGAGCATTGACTCAGGGTTGTGTAACACATTCATTGTAACTCTCCCCTTTTTTGCACGAGTCAGACATATTTTAATATTCTGGCATGATTGTGCTTTTGGCTTCAGTTACTCAACAAAACAATGTTTATCAACTTGTGTGGCAGAAATTATATAGGAAGAGTGACTGCAGATTATTTCAAACAACTATCAGATTTGCAAAAATGAAGCGATCAACCATCACTAAGAATAGTTCAGAGTTGAAAGCTTCACGAATCAAGTTGTCTCTTCTTTTATGGAAAGTACATCCTTTTATTTTCTACAGTATGCAGATGTGCAGAAACAGGCCCTGGGAACACATGTAAAAAGTAATTTCGCTCGTCTGTGTAGATCAAGATAGCTGATATCGCTACAATTCTCTGTTCCTCCCACATAGCTAAATTCCTGCCGATCGTAAACATATACTGCGGTCGCACCCAAACGGCTCATAAATCTATACGCTCAGATTTTATGACACAAAAGACAAGTTTGTATCAGTAAAAAATACTAGCATATAACAAAGGATAATTCTTTAAGTTAAAAAACAGCATAGTATGTCATGAATATTAATTTCCTCCACACTTGATAGCAGATTAGTTCAAACATGCTCTCTTGCTGACGCGTTACTGCTGAGACAAACGCTTCATACCACACATCAGCGGGTCTCTGTTTTAACAAGTAAACACTCCCAAGGAAAAACATAGGAATGTGTATGAAGAGACTCTTATTCCTAGCGCCCTTGGCCATTGGTCAAGAGCCTTCACTCATGTTAATACTAGTGTGTGAGGCTAGTGTGTGATACTAAATCTGCGTCCAAAATGGCACCCTATTCTCTATATAGTGTGCTACTTTAGACCAGAGCCCATAGGGAATATGGTGCCATTTGGGATGAGTCCTATATAACATGTTCTAATGAAGCTCTGTCCTTTTCCTCTGAAGGATAAAAAAGATCTGGCCACCGGTTCCAGATCCCTCCAACAGCACTATCGCTAACTGGTCGCCTGATTTCCCCTCCAAAGTAAGTTGAAGTGCCTCCTGTGCTGATCTATGAGAGTGCGCTGTATCTTCAAAATTTATAGAACATCACACTGGCTGAGTCACTTGTGACTTACAGTACACTCTGTCATTTTTGGGGCAGTGAAGTGTTCTATCTTCCTTTGGCTTTATACTTCAACAGTTTGGATTTGAAACCAAACAATGACTACGAGGTTAAAGTGCAGACTGTCAGATTTAATTTGAGGGTATTTTCATCCGTATCGGGTGAACTGTTTAGAAATTACAGCAGTTTTTGTACATAGAAATGAATGGTAAATCATGTATTGTCATTTTGGAGTCACTTTTATTGAAAATAAGAATTTAATGTTTCTAAACACTGCATGAATATGGATGCTACCATGATTACGGATAATCTTAATTGAATCGTGACAAGTGTGAAATTTACAGACGCACAAACATCATACCCCTCCAAAAATGCTCCCCTGTTATTGTAATGGTGAGAGGTTAGCATGTCTCGGGGGTATGATATAAAATACTAACCTCTCACCATTAGTCAAAGTCACCATTATCAGTCAGTTGTACAACCGAATGCCTTCAACTGAAATGTGTCTTCCGCATTTAACCCAACCCCTCTGAATCAGAGAGGTGCGGGGGGCTGCCTTAATCGACATCCATGTCTTTGGCACCCGGGGAACCAGGCATTACAATAGCAGGGGAGGTTAGCATTTTTGGGGGGTATGATATTTGTGCGTCTAACTTTCTCACTCATCAAATGTATTTATAAAGCCCATCTTACATCAGCTGATGTCAGAGTGCTGTACAGAAATCCAGCCTAAAACCCCAAACAGCAAGAAATGCAGGTGTAAAAGCACAGTGGCTAGGAAAAACTCCCTAGAAAGGCCAAAACCTAGAGAGGAACCAGGCTGTGAGGGGTGGCCAGTCCTCTTCTGGCTGTGCCGGGTGCAGATTATAACAGAACATGGACAAGATTTTAAAATGTTCATAAAACAGGCAGAACAGTTGAAACTGGAGAAGCAGCACGGCCAGGTGGACTCGGGAC
>QNTS01009463.1:12616-29348 GCA_003317085.1 Hucho hucho
GGTGTTCTGGCACGATGGAGAGGTGTTCTGGCACGATGGAGCGGTCTTCTGGCACATTGGAGAGGTGTTCTGGCACGTTGGAGAGGTGTTCTGGCACGTTGGAGAGGTGTTCTGGCACGTTGGAGAGGTGTTCTGGCACGATGGAGAGGTGTTCTGGCACGTTGGAGAGGTGTTCTGGCACGTTGGAGAGGTGTTCTGGCACGTTGGAGAGGTGTTCTGGCACGTTGGAGAGGTGTTCTGGCACGATGGAGAGGTGTTCTGGCACGTTGGAGCAGTCTTCTGGCACGTTGGAGAGGTGTTCTGGCACATTGGAGCAGTCTTCTGGCACGTTGGAGAGGTGTTCTGGCACGATGGAGAGGTGTTCTGGCATGCTGGTAGTCTAAGGTTAATAATCTCCCTCCCTCCCTCTCAGTGCTATGTAAAGTGTTTACAATGCGGAGTGGAGAAAACTCTTCTGATAGATGTGTACCAGCTGTTATCACAGCAGACGTCCAAGCACAACTCCATGACTAATCACTTTAGTTAAGACAAAACCCACTCCTCACTAATTACCGACACAATGAATTACACTCATTTGGGCTTCATCCCAAATGGCACCCTATTACGTATTAGTGCACTTCTTTTAAACAGAACCCATAGAGTAGTGGACTACTTTTAACCAGAACCCATAGAGTAGTACACTACTTTTAACCAGAACCCATAGAGTAGTGCACTACGTATGACCAGAACCCATAGAGTAGTGCACTACTTTTAACCAGAACCCATAGAGTAGTGCACTACTTTTGAACGGAACCCATAGAGTAGTGCACTACTTTTAACCAGAACCCATAGAGTAGTGCACTACTTTTAACCAGAACCCATAGAGTAGTGCACTACTTTTGAACGGAACCCGGTGAGTAGTGCACTACTTTTGACCAGAACCCATAGAGTAGTACACTACTTTGGACCAGAACTCATAGAGTAGTGCACTACTTTTGGCCAGAACCCACAGAATAGTGCACTAATTTTGACCAGAACCTATAGGGCACTATTTGAGACGCACCTTCGTCTCTCCAGGGCTGACCTAGGAAGGCTATCCTCTGTGTTTTATTTTACAGAAGATATGTCAACTCAACCAGAACATGTTCGATTTTACAAATACATACTCTATGTATTTATTCTGATAGCTTACAGTTTATTCACCGTTAGTGAGCACCTTCCTACGAAATCATTTATTAAGTGGATATTTGGGTTATGGGAAAAAATAATAGTGGGCGAACACACAAAACGACAGGCTGCTGTGATTCAGAGCGTTGTGGAGGGCACGGCCCAATACGGTCTGTTTTGGAACAGCATGGCTGTGTGCCAACCGGAGGACTCGTTGTTTGTGGAGAGGAGGGTCAGTAGTACACTAAGGTGAGCAGTGAAGCAGTGTGATTATGATTGAAGTGTACAACCCTCAGCCTCACCGCTTCTCTCAGTCCATACAGCAACACATTATTCGCGTCGGCTTCCTGGATACAGCTACTGTAGGGAGAGTCAGTTCCAAACAGTTTGGCTGTTTCCCCTTATACACTGAGTCAAAAAAAAAAACATTAGGAACACCTTCCTAAAATTGAGTTGCAGCCCCCTTTTGCCCTCAGAACACTACAAGGTGTCGAAAGCGTTCCACAGGGATGCTGGCCCATGTTGACTCCAATGCTTCCCACAGTTGGCTGGTTGGCTGGATGTCCTTTGGATGGAGGACCATTCTTGAGCGTTGCAGTTCTTGACACACTCAAACCGGTGCGCCTGGCACCTACTACCTTACCCTGTTCAAAGGCACGTACAGTATAAGGCGGAAGTTTACATACACCTTAGACAAATACATTTAAACTCAGTTTTTCACAATTCTTGACATTTAATCCTAGTAAAAATTCCCTTGTCTTAGGTCAGTTAGGATCGCTGCTTTATTTTAAGAATGTGAAATGTCAGAATAATAATTGAGAGAATGATTTATTTCAGCTTTCATTTCTTTCATCACATTCCCAGTGGGTCAAAAGTTTACATACACTCAATTAGTATTTGGTAGCATTGCCTTTAAATTGTTTAACTTGGGTCAAATCTTTCAGGTAGCCTTCCACAAGCTTCCTACAATAAGTTGGGTGAATTTTGGCCCATTCCTCCTGACAGAGCTGGTGTAACTGAGTCAGGTTTGTAGGCCTCCTTGCTCGCACAAGCTTTTTCAGTTCTGTCCACACATTTTCTATAGGAGGTTAGGGCTTTGTGATGGCCACTCCAATACCTTGACTTTGTTGTCCTTAAGCCATTTTGCAACAACTTTGGAAGTATGCTTGGTGTCATTGTCCATTTGGAAGACCCAATTGCAACCAAGCTTTAACTTTCTGATTGATGTCTTGAGATGTTGCTTCAATACATCCACATACTTTACCTTCCTCATGATGCCATGTATTTTGTGAAGTGCACTAGTCCCTCCTGCAGCAAAGCACCCCCACAACATGATACTGCCATCCCCGTGCTTCACGGTTGGGATGGTGTTGTTCGGCTTGCAAGCCTCCCCCTTTTTCCTCCAAACATAACGATGGTCATTATGACCAAACAGTTCTATTTTTGTTTCATCAGACCAGAGGACATTTCTCCAAAAAGTACGATCTTCCTCCCCATGTGTAGTTGCAAACGGTAGTCTGGCTTTTTTATGGCGGTTTTGGAGCAGTGGCTTCTTCCTTGCTGAGCGGAATTTCAGGGTATGTCGATATAGGACTCGTTTTATTGTGGATATAGATAATTTTGTACCTGTATTCCTCCAGCGTCTTCACAAGGTCCTTTGCTGTTATTCTGGGATTGATTTGCACTTTTCGCACCAAAGTACATTCATCTCTAGGAGACAGAACGCGTCTCCTTCCTGAGCAGTATGACGGCTGCGTGGTCCCATGGTGTTTATACTTGCGTACTATTGTTTGTACAGATGAACGTGGTTCCTTCAGGCGTTTGGAAATTGCTCCCAAGGATGAACCAGACTTGTGGAGGTCTTGGCTGATTTCTTTTGATTTTCCCATGATGTCAAGCAAAGAGTCACTGAGTTTGAAGGTAGGCCTTGAAATACATCCACAGGTACACCTCCAATTGACTCAAATTATGTAAATTAGCCTGTATGTCACGGAAAGAGCAGTTTCGTACGCTCAGTGTATATTACCAATACAGTGTATATTACCAATACCATAATAGAGTATATATTATATTACCATAATGTATATTACCATAATCATACATAAACACTTGATGGGAGGTTTGTTATTTATTTATTTAAATATCAGCTTGAAAATAAAAGAAACCTTAACCAGATAACAAATGAGATATTGCAACAACAACAAAAAATCAAAATAAAATAACAAACCTCCCATCAAGTGTTTATGTATTGATGCTCATATCTGCACTGATGAAGGAGCTGGAATTCAATCCATTTGTGGAGATCACATTCACTGTAAACATTGCAGATGTTCAATCTCGATTGAAACCTAAATTAGTATAATTAACCAACACTTCTTCTACTAGAATGTCCCATAAGTATATGTAACCGGTGTGAAATGGCTAGTTTAGCTAGCGGGGTGCGCGCTAACAGCGTTTCAATCGGTGACGTCACTCGCTCTGAGACCTTGAAGTAGTTGTTCCCCCTTTGCTCTGCAAGGGGCCGTGGCTTTTGTGGAGCGATGGGTAACGATGCTTCGTGGGAGGCAGTTGTTGATGTGTGCAGAGGGTCCCTGGTTTGAGCCCAGGTAGGGGCGAGGAGAGGGACGGAAGCAAAACTGTTACATATACACATATACACATACAGTACACAACCATGACATTAATGTTGGACCTACCCTGTACAGTATAATACAGTATATTTTAATGTTAGGGTAGCAGATGTAGTTGCAGTGTACAGTGAAATACTTCAGCTTCAACAGTGGCAGGTGTGAATGAAAGAAATAAAACAATTACAATATAGATATAGATATGTTTACAACTGTGACAGTGATAAATATAAATGTCCACTGGGTTGTGGGTAATTGTTCGTCCGTTTGGGTAGGCGTAAGGTTATGGTGCATTCGGCTGAGCGTACCACCGTCTGTTGTGCCATGCATTGAACTGCTCTTCTGCTTTGTCCCTGTGTCTCGCCATCTTGATCGATCTGCGTAGGTCATATTTGTACATATTTCATACCAATTTGTCCCCGGTCACCTTGTCGCGTTTATAAGCAGCATCATCTCTCATCTTCAGATTCCTGACAAGGGTGCCATCAATTCACGTATTTTGATTCGGGTTTGTTTTGAAAGACACCGTCGGTATCACGTCATCTATGTATTTTTATTTTATGAATCCGGTGACTGAGTCGGCGTAGCTGTTATCCCAAGAGGCAACCTGGAACACGTTCCAGTACACGTGATCAAAACAATCTTGAAGCAGGGATTCTGATTGATCAGACCATCGTTGTACAGACCTAACCACGGGAAATTCACTTTTGAGTCTTTGTTTGTAGGTGGGGAGGAGCAAAATGGAGTCATGGTCAGATTTGCCAAGAGGGTGGGAGATGGTCTTATACCTGTGTCAAAAAGGCGTGATTCATAGAATCTCCGCGAGTTGGACAGTTAATGTGTTGATAGTAATTCAGGAGTACGGTTCTCAAATTACTTTTGTTCAAGTCCCCTTTGACAATGAACGCTGTCTCCGGGTACGCCGCCTCCAGTTTGTTCAGTGTCTAATGAAGATCTTTGAGAGCATTTTTGTTGTCGGCTTGGGGCAGGATGCACACTTCTTGGGTATGACGCTACAAGCTTGGCACACCTGTATTTGGGGAGTTTCTTCCATTCTTCTCTGCACTTCCTCTCAAGCTCTGTCAGGTTGGATGAGGAGCGTCGCTGCACAGTTATTTTCAGGTCTGTGTACAGTATCTGTCCAGTACAGTATAGTACATTATAGTACAGTACATTACACTATAGTATGTGTACAGTATAGTACAGTATATTACAGTATAGTATGTGTACAGTATAGTACAGTACAGTATATTACAGTACAGTATGTGTACAGTATAGTAGAGTATAGTAAATTAAGGTATGGTTACAGTATAGTACACTATATTACAGTATAGTATGTGTACAGTATAGTACACTATATTACAGTATATTACAGTATAGTATGTGTACAGTATAGTACAGTATATTATGTGTACAGTATAGTACAGTATAGTAAATTACAGTATGTGTACAGTATAGTACTCTATATTACAGTGTATTAAAGTATATTATGTGTACAGTATAGAACACTATAGTACAGTATAGTACATTATAGTATGTGTACAGTATAGTACAGTATATTAACGTGTACAGTATGCGTATAGTATAGTACATTATATTACAGTATAGTAAGTGTACAGTATTGTACAGCATAGTACAGAATAGTAGAGTATAGTACATTATAGTATGTGTACAGTATAGTACATTATAGTACAGTATAGTACAGTATAGAACAGTACAGTACAGTATAGTACAGAATAGAACAGTATATTACAGTATAGTATGTACAGTATAGTACAGTATAGTAAAGTACAGTATAGTATGTGTACAGTATAGTACAGCATAGTATGTTTACAGTATAGTACAGTATAGTACAGTGCAGCATAGTATAGTACAGTATAGTACAGTATAGCACAGTGTAGTATGTGTACAGTATAGTACACTATATTACAGTATATTACAGTATAGTATGTGTACAGTATAGTACAGTATAGTATGTGTACATTATAGTACAGTATAGTACAGTACAATATACAGTAGTACAGTATGGGAACAGTACAGTACAGTATAGAACAGTTTAGTACAGTATAGTACAGTACAATATACAGTAGTACAGTATGAGAACAGTACAGTACAGTATAGAACAGTTTAGTACAGTATAGTACAGTTTATGGATCCTCTGTTTGGACCACCACCCAGGACAATGGATCGGATCCCAGCCGGCAACCCAAAACAACAGCGCCGCAAAAGGGGCAGACGGAGCGGTCTTCTCATCAGGCTCCGTAGACGGGCACATCGCGCACCGCTCCCGAGTATACTACTCGCCAATGTCAGTCTCTTGACTGGACATTAGACAAAATCCGAGCAAGGGTTGCCTTCCAGAGAGACATCAGAGACTGTAACGTTCTTTGCTTCCCGGAAACATGGCTCACTCGGGATATGTTATCAGAGTCGGTACAGCCACCTGGTTTCTTCACGCATCGCGCCGACAGAAACAAACATCTCTCTGGTAAGAAGAAGGGCGGGGGGTTTATGCCTTATGATTAACGAGACGTGGTGTGATCCTAACAACATACAGGAACTCAAGTCCTTTTGTTCACCAAACCTAGAATTCTTTACAATCAAATGCTGACCGCATTATCTACCAAGAGAATTCTCTTCAATTATATTCACAGTCATGTATATCCCCCCCCAAGCAGACACCTCGTCGGCCCTGAAAGAACTTGTAAACTGGAAACCACATATCCTGAGGCTGCATTTATTGTAGCTGGGGATTTTAACTTCTTAGGGAGCGGCAGCATGGGTGACGGTTTTGGAGAGTCTGGCGTGCCCAAAGTAAAATGCCTGCCACTCAGGCCCAGAAAATAGGATATGCACATAATTAGTACTATTGGATAGGAAACACTCTGAAGTTTCTAAGAGTGTTAAAATAATGTATGTGAGTATAACAGAACTGATATAGCAGGAAAAAAACCGAGGAAAATCCATCCAGATTTGCATTTATTTTTGTAAATGACATTCTTCTCCAGGGTGCCTATTCATTTGTATTTTACCTAGGACTGAGACTGCAGTACCTATGGCTTCCACTAGATGTCAACAGTCTTTATACAAAGCCTGGAAGGTCTAGCAGTAAGCAGAACGGAGATTTATGGATATAATAAATTACTTTTTCTAACAAAAGCACCATTGGATGTCTTCGTTGGACACTTGGGAAGCCCTCAGCAGAAGTTCTTCGAAAGGTAAGGGATATTTTTTAGCTCTTATATGGGTTTTGTGTGCCCTGCGCTGGATATGAATTCATGCTAATGCAGAAATATTGGAGGTGCTATCCTCAAACAATCAAATGTTGTGCTTTCGCCGTGAAGCCTTTTTGAAATCTGACAACGCTGTGATATTGCCAAGAAGCAGAGCTTTTGATGACTATGCAACACTTGTATATTGATGAATGTTTAATAGTTCAACTTTTGGATTTTGAATTTGGTGCCTTACATTTCACCGGGTAGTGTAGGGAGCGGCCCGCTAGCGCGCCGGTGGTCCCTAAGTAGTGTTAACAAGGCTAATCTGAAAACAAGGCTCCCTAAATTTTATCAGCATATCGAATGCACGACCCGGTAATGGCAAAATCCTGGATCATTGTTATTCTAACTTCCGCGACGCATACAAAGCCCTCCCTCGCCCCCTTTTCGGCAAATCTGACCACGACTCAATTTGTTGCTGCCAGCCTATAGACAAAAACTAAAACAGGAAACGCCGTGCTCAGGTCTGTTCAACGCTGGTCCGACCAATCCGATTCCACGCTTCAAGATTGCTTCGATCACGTGGACTGAGATACGCTCCACATAGCGTCGGACAACAACATTGATGAATACGCTGATTCGGTGAGCGAGTTTATTGGCAAGTACATCAGTGATGTTGTACCCACAGCGACTATTAAAACCTTCCCCAACCAGAAACCGTGGATTGATGGCAGCATTCGCGCAAAACTGAAAGCGCGAACCACTGCTTTTAACCAGGGTAAGGCTACCGGAAACATGACTGAATACAAACAGTGTAGCTATTCCCTCCGCAAGGCAATCAAACAAGCTAAGCGTCAGTATAGAGACAAAGTAGAGTCGCAATTCAACGGCTCAGACACGAGAGGTATGTGGCAGGGTCTACAGTCATTCACGGACTACAAAAAGAAAACCAGCCCCGTCGCGGACCACGATGTCTTGCTCCCAGACAAACTAAACAACTTATTTGCTCCATTTGAGGACAATAAAGTGCCACCAACACAGCCCGCTACCAAAACCAGCTCTCCTTCACTGCAGCCAATGTCAGGAAAACGTTTAAACGTGTTAACCCTCGCAAGGCTGCCGGCCCAGACGGCATCCCTGGACGCGTCCTCAGAGCATGCGCAGACCAGCTGGCTGGTGTGTTTACGGACATATTCAATCAATCCTTATCACAGTCTGCTATTCCCACATGCTTCAAGAGGGCCACCATTGTTCCTATTCCCAAGAAAGCTAAGGTAACTGAGCTAAATGACTATCGCCCCGTAGCACTCACTTCTGTCATCATGAAGTGCTTTGAGAGACTAGTCAAGGAACATATCACCTCCACCCTACCTGACACCCTAGACCCACTCCAATTTGCTTACCGCCCCAATAGGTCCACAGACGACGCAATCGCAATCACACTGCATATTGCCCTAACCCATCTGGACAAGAGGAATACCTATGTAAGAATGCTGTTCATCGACTACAGCTCAGCATTTAACACCATAGTACCTCCAAACTCGTCATTAAGCTAGAGACTCTAGGTCTCGACCCCGCCCTGTGCAACTGGGTCCTGGACTTTCTGCCGGGCCGCCCCCAGGTGGTGAGGATAGGAAACAACATCTCCACCCCGCTGATCCTCAACACTGGGGCCCCACAAGGGTGCATTCTCAGCCCTCTCCTGTACTCCCTGTTCACCCATGACTGCGTGGCCATGCACACCTCCAACTCAATCATCAAGTTTGCAGACGACACTACAGTGGTAGGCTTGATTGCCAACAACAACGAGACGGCCTACAGGGAGGAGGTGAGGGCCCTCGGAGTGTGGTGTCAGGTAAATAACCTCTCACTCAACGTTAACAAAACAAAGGTGATGATCGTGGACTTCAGGAAACAGTAGAGGGATCACCCCCCTATCCACATCGACAGGACAGTAGAGGAGAAGTTTTAAGTTCCTCGGCGTACACATCACGGACAAACTGAAATGGTCCACCCACACAGACAGCGTGGTGAAGAAGGCGCAACAGCGCCTCTTCAATCTCAGGAGGCTGAAGAAATTCAGCTTGTCACCAAAAACACTCACAAACCTCTACAGATGCACAATCAAGAGCATCCTGTTGGGCTGTATCACCGCCTGGTACAGCAACTGCTCCGTCCACAACCGTAAGGCTCTCCAGAGGGTAGTGAGGACTGCACAACGCATCACTGGGGGTAAACTACCTGGCCTCCAGGACACCTACACCACCCGATGTCACAGGAAGGCCAAAAAGATCATCAAGGACAACAACCACCCGAACCACTGCCTGTTCACCCCGCTACCATCCAGAAGGCGAGGTCAGTACAGGTGCATCAAAGCTGGAACAGAGAGACTGAAAAACAGCTTCTATCTCAAGGCCATCAGACTGTTAAACAGCCATCACTAACATTGAGTGGCTGCTGCCAACATACTGATTAAAATCTCTAGCCACTTCAATAATTAAAATTGGATGTAATAAATGTATCACTAGTCACTTTTAACGATGCCATTTATATAATGTTTACATGTCCTACATTACTCATCTCATATGTATATACTGTACTCCATACCATCTACTGCATCTTGCCTATGCCGTTCTGCCATTGCTCATCCATATATTTATATGTACATATTCTTATTAATTCGCTAACCATGTGTATGTGACAAATAACATTTGATTTGATTTGATCTGATCTGGGAGGGCAGTAGAGAGCGAGAGAGAGTGAATTACATTGAATGAACTACAGGACAAAATAAAACCCTCCAGCCCAAAAAGGCCTGTGGTGTTGATGGTATCCTCAATGAAATGATAAAATATACAGACCACAAATTCTAATTGGCTTTTTACCAAATTACTGTACGACAGACCACGTATTCACCCTGCACACCTTAACTGACAAACAAACAAACCAAAACAAAGGCAAAGTCTTCTCATGCTTTGTTGATTTCAAAAAAGCTATTGACTCAATGTGAGTCTGCAATGCAAACTGATGGGAAGTGGTGTCGGGGGCAGTAAGATACAGACCTGGGCCCTGACAGCAAATCTCAGTAAGACTAAAATAATGGTGTTCCAAAAAAGGTCCAGTTGCCAGAACCACAAATACAAATTCCAGAAAAGAGATGTTAAATTCTACAACCACCTAAAAGGAAGTGATTCCCAAACCTTCCATAACAAAGCCATCACCTACAGAGAGATGAACCTGGAGAAGAGTCCCCTAAGCAAGCTGGTCCTGTTGGGGGAAAAACATACGACATTATAAAATCCATGTACACAAACAAGTGTGATGTTAAAATTGACAAAAAAAACACACATTTTATATCAACGAATTGCGAGGGCACTAGAACAGTCTGCAGCACCCGGCCTCACCCTACTAGAATCTGAAGTCAAATGTCTACTGTTCGCAGATGATCTGGTGCTTCTGTCCCCAACCAAGGAGGGCCTACAGCAGCACCTAGATCTTCTGCACAGATTCTGTCAGACCTGGGCCCTGACAGTAAGATACAGACCTGGGCCCTCAGTAAGATACAGACCTGGGCCCTGACAGTAAGATATAGACCTGGGCCCTGACAGTAAGATACAGACCTGGGCCCTGACAGCAAATCTCAGTAAGACTAAAATAATGGTGTTCCAATAAAGGTCCACAAAAACAAATTCCATCTAGACACCGTTGCCCTACAGCACACAATAAAAACTACCTCAGCCTAAACATCAGCACCACAGGTAACTTCTAAGATGATGTGAACGATCTGAGAGACAAGGCAATAAGGGCCTTCTATTCCATCAAAAGGACCATAAAATTCAACATACCAATTAGGATCTGGCTAAAAATACTTGAATCAGTTTTAAAGAACCCATTGCCCTTTATAGCTGTGAGGTCTGGGGTCCGCTCACCAACCAAGAATTCACAAAATGGGACAAACACCAAATTGAGACTCTGCATACAGAACTCTGCAGAGCAGAATTAGGCCGATACCCGCTTATTATCAAAATCCAGAAAAGAGCTGTTAATTTCTACAACCACCTAAAAGGAAGCGATTCCCAAACCTTCCATAACAAAGCCATCACCTACAGAGAGATGAACCTGGAGAAGAGTCCCCTAAGCAAGCTGGTCCTGGGGCTCTGTTCACAAGCACAAACAGACCCCACAGAGCCCCAGGACAGCAACACAATTAGACCCAACCAAATCATGAGAAAACAAAAAGATAATTACTTGACATGTTGGAAAGGATTAACAAAAAACTGAGCAAACTAGAATGCCATTTGGCCCTAAACAGAGAGTACACAGTGGCAGAATACCTGACCACTGTGACTGACCCAAACTTAAGGAAAGCTTTGATTATGTACAGACTCAGTGAGCATAGCTTTGCTATTGAGAGAGGCCGCCGTAGGCAGACCTGGCTCTCAAGAGAAGACAGGCTATGTGCACACTGCCCACAAAATGAGGTGGAAACTGAGCTGCACTTCCTAACCTCCTGCCCAATGTATGACCATATTAGAGACACATATTTCCCTCAGGTTACACAGATCCACAAAGAATTAAAAAACAAATCCAATTTTGATACTCCCATATTTATTGGGTGAAATTCCACAGTGTGCCATCACAGACCTGTTGCCACAAGAAAAGGGCAACCAGTGAAGAACAAACACCATTGTAAATACAACCTATATTTATGTTTATTTATTTTCCCTTTTGTACTTTAACTATTTGCGCATAATTAACAACATCGTATATAGACATACTATGACATTTAAAATGTCTTTATTATTTTGGATCTTTTGTGAGTGTAATGTTAACTGTAAATATGTATTGTTTATTTCACTGTTGTTTATTATCTATTTCATTTGCTTTGACAATGTTAACATATGTTTCCCATGCCAATAAAGCCCTTGACTTGAATTGTATTGAATTGAGAAAGAGAGAGAGAGAGAAAGAGAGAGAGAGAGAGAGAGAGAGAGAGAGAGAGAGAGAGAGAGAGAGAGAGAGAGAGAGAGAGAGAGAGAGAGAGAGAGAGAGAGAAAAAAAATATATACATTATCAACCTAAATAAATCATAATTTCAAGATGGATGATTCATTTTGAAAACAATCCGTTTTTTAAGGACATCTGTGACGTAGTGAACTTTAAATATATCAGCCCGTGCTCTTTAAAACAGGGCTCTTAGATGTAAATCCAACTGATGCCTGACAAACCCTGATGTTACACCACGATGAGTTCTCCAACAAAAAGTCACTGGCTTCGTCCCAAATGGCAGAACATTTCCTATATAGTGCACTACACTGTAATGCAAAAAAAAAAAAGTTAATTACACAGTCATTTTTTTCTACTAACAACAGTAAAATACTATGAAATGTTTTACAGCAGCGTGTGATTATCAGAGAGACGTGTTTTTCCTCCACTGTTTGCATCAGAACTTGGGGGTGCATCGGTAAGTCGTTAGCATCAGGAGCAGTTGGCATAACAGGTTTTTCGTCACGCTTCCCTTCATTGCCTTCAAGTTGACTATTGTTCTAAAACTAAATCTATGGTATTATTTAGGATGTTTAAGACAGAAGCTTTTACTATACTAAATGAAACAAATAATTTGAACAACACTGCAGAAAGTGTGGTTTCACATAAAACTATTTTCAAAATAGTGTGTCTTCAACAGAATTCAAACACATACCCTCACATCCCTGAATGTTTCATAGTTCCCTACTAAGCTACCAGTCAGATGAAACTTTTAGTAAAAAAATCCTAACTACATTTGCAAGTACAGTGTCTGCGTTTGAAAAGCAGCTTGGAATCAAAGAAAGCACTGGAACCACGGCGAAAATTGGTAGGATCTCACACGGTTTGAAAAACACGTAATCAAACGAAACTTCGGACGTCATTGGTGGCGTACTTTTGATAAAGTGATACACTCATCTGCACACTGGTTCTTAGCGATTTCAAAGAGCCCCTGTACCAGCTGTCTTTTGCCGGAGACTCCCTCCATGGCTGTGGATGTCCCTCCAGCTACCTCTCCCTGTCCTGGTCAATCAACTGCCTGGGCACAGCCTGGACCACCGCGGCCCCCCCCCTCTGCTGGGCAGTGCTCTCTGGATCAGGGCTCTGTCCCTTTGGCTGATACTGTCATGGTTCACGTGGGGTCGATTTATATTATGAAGGGCAGCTCAGAACAGCTGAAGATGGATTTTAAAGAATTGATTGGGTCTCTATTTGACACCAACAAACGCCCCATAATATCTGGTCCTCTGCCCTCCTTAAATCATGGCATTAAACGGTTCAGCAGACTTTAACCCTCCATAACTGTCTATCGCAGCTCTATGTGAGTAACATTTATTGACCATTTTGATACCTTCTGGAAACAAAGCTTGTATTATAAGGAGGATGGGATCCACCGAAATCATGTGGGTTCCTGGATCCTTTCACAGCACTACAAGGCTGCGTTGAGACAATGACTTATCAATGACCCAAGCCCAGTTCAGTTAATCCCTACCATTGTGTCGTTGAACTGTCATAATGCTTCAGCAAATGTACATTATCCCAGGGGGCGTTGGAAGACACAGTGTAAGTAACCTAATGTATGTCCCTCTAACTGTCCTGAATGCCTCTGCTGATCCTACAGCTATTGTATACACCATGTGCCTATGAAACAGAGTTATACTGTTAGCACTGAGGCGGTGTGCCCTAGGAGGAAGACCACTGTGAGCAGCTCACCCTGCACTAACATAAATAACCTGAGCATGTCTACCTCTGCTAAGCTTCCCAGTCAAGCAAGAAAAACAATCAAGCATCCCAGAAAAGTGTTGAAAAATAGCCCACGCTAACATATGTCGCCTAAGAAACACTGTTCATGAAATCAATACTTTACTAGTAACAGATGACATTCATATTCTGACTGATCTCTGAAACTCACTTAGATTATACCTTTGATGATACAGTGGTAGCAATACAAGGTTATAACATTTATAGAAAAGATAGAAATGCCAATGGTGGAGGTGTTGCTGTTTACATTCAGAACCACATTCCTGTAAAGATTTAGAGAGGATCTCACGTTAAATACTGTTGTAGTAATATGGCTACAGGTTCATCTGCCTCACCTAAAGCCCATTCTGGTGGGAAGCTGCTATAGACCACCAAGTACTAACAGTCAGTATCTGGATAACATGTGTGAAATGCTTGATAATGTATGTGATATCAACAGAGAGGTATATTTTCTGGGTGATTTAAATATTGACTGGCTTTCATCAAGCTGCCCACTCAATAAAAACCTTCAAACTGTAACCAGTGCCTGTAACCTGGATCCGGTTATCAGTCAACCTACCAGGGTAGTTACAAACAGCACACAAATGAAATCATCAACATGTATTGATCACATCTTTACTAATGCTGCAGAAATCTGCTGTAAAGCAGTATCCAGATCCATCGGATGTAGTGATCACAATATAGTAGCCATATCTAGGAAAACCAAAGTTCCAAAGGCTGGGCCTAATATAGTGTATAAGAGGTCATACATAAGTTTCTATGTTGTTGATGTAAATAATATTTGCTGGTCCGTGGTGTGTAATGAGAAGCAACCAGACGCTGCACTTGGCACATTTATGAAACTACTTATTCCAGTTACTAATAAGCACCCATTAAGAAAATCACTGTAAAAAATGGTTAAATCCCTGTGGATTGATGAGGAATTTAAACATTTTATGGTTGAGAGGGACGAGGCAAAAGGAATGGCAAATAAGTCTGGCTGCACAACTGATTGGCAAATGTACTGAAAATAGAGAATTCATATGACTAAACTGAATAAGAAGAAGAAACGACACTATGAAACAAAGATAAATGACATAAAGAATGATAGTAAAAAGCTTTGGAGCACCTTCAATGAAATATTTGGAAAAAGGGCAAACTCAGCTCCATCATTCATTGAATCAGATGGTTCATTCATCACAAAGCCAACTCATATTGCCAACTACTTTAATGACTTTTTTATTAGCAATTTAGGCATGACATGCCAGCAACAAACGCTGACACTACACATCCAAGTATATCGGACCAAATTATAAAAGACAAGCATTGTAATTTTGAGGTGAAAAGTATTGTTGTCTATGAACAATGACAAGCCACTGGGGTCTGACATCTTGGATGGAAAATTACTGAGGATAATAGCGGACGATATTGCCACATCTTCAATTTAAGCCTACTAGAAAGTGTGTGTATCATGACACAAGGCGAGACCCAGATGCAGACACAGGAGACAGATGGTTGGAGTCTTACAATATTTATTAATCCAATAGGGTAAGAGAATGGCCGTGGAGAGGCAAAAGGGTCAAAACCAGTTCAGAGTCCAAAAGGTACCGAAGGGCAGGCAGAATCAAGGTCAGGGCAGGATGATCAGGCAGGCGGGAAAGTAGTCCAGAGTCAGGCAAGGGTCAAAACCGGGAAGACTTTCATAAAGAGAATAGCAAAAGGAGTACGGGAAAAACACGCTGGTTGACTTGACCAACATACAAGACGGACTGTCCCAGAGAGACAGGAAACACAGGGATAAACACACTGGGGAAAATAAGTGACACCTGGAGGGGGTGGAGACAATCACAGGGACAGGTGAAACAGATCAGGGCTTGACAGGCCTGGAGGGAAGCTAAAGTAAAGACCCCTTTACTGGCTCAAATAGCCGACCAATCAGAGTGGGACATATCATTCACTAAACCTCAACTAAATCTTGTAATGAATAATGTGGAAATTGAGCAAGTTGAGGTGACTAAACTGCTTGGAATAACCCTGGATTGTAAACTGTCACGGTCAAAACATATTAATACAACAGTAGCTAAGATGGGGAGAAGTCTGTCCATAATAAAGCGATGCTCTGACTTCTTAACAACACTATCAACAAGGCAGGTCCTACAGGCCCTAGTTTTGTCGCACCTGGACTACTGTTCAGTCATGTGGTCAGGTGCTACAAAGAGGGACTTAGGAAAATTGCAATTGGCTCAGAACAGGGCAGCACGGCTGGCCCTTGGATGTACACAGAGAGCTAATATTAATAATATGCATGTCAATCTCTCCTGGCTCAAAGTGGAGGAGAGATTGACTTCATCACTACTTGTATTTATGAGAGGTATTGACATGTTGAATGCACCGAGCTGTCTGTCTAAACTACTGGCACACAGCTCAGACACCCATGCATACCCCACAAGACATGTCACCAGAGGTCTCTTCACAGTCCCCAAGTCCAGAACAGACTATGGGAGGCACACAGTACTACATAGAGCCATGACTACATGGAACTCTATTCCACATCAGGTAACTGATGCAAGCAGCACAATTAGATTTATAAAACAGATAAAAATACACCATATGGAACAGCGGGACTATGAAGTAACACAAACATAGGCACAGACACATGGATACACACACATGATAACATATGCACTATACACACATGTACACATGGATTTTGTGTTGTAGATATGTGACAATAGAGTAGAGGCCTGAGGGAACACATTTAATGTGTTGTGAAATCTGTTGTGAATGTATTGTAATGTTTTTAAAATTGTATAACTGCTTTCATTTTGCTGGACCACAGGAATATTAGCTGCTGCCTTGGCAGGAACTAACAGGGATTCATAATTAACCCCAGGAAGAGTAGCTGCTGCCTTGGCAGGAACTAATGGGGATCCATAATAAACCCCAGGAAGAGTAGCTGCTGCCTTGGCAGGAACTAAC
>QNTS01009464.1:0-11264 GCA_003317085.1 Hucho hucho
TGATACTATATACCATGATGGGTTCTGATACTATATACCATGATGGGTTATGATACTATATACCATGATGGGGTTATGATACTATATACCATGATGGGTTATGATACGATATACCATGATGGGTTATGATACTATGTAACAGTGTAGCAGTTGTACTAAGGCCTAAAAGTTCTTAAAGAATCAATGTGCATCATTCATTTAAATGACAATTGAACAGGTAAAGAGGTACAGTTGAAGTCGGAAGTTTACATACACTTAGGTTGGAGTCATTAAAACTCGTTTTTCAACCACTCCACAAATTTCTTGTTAACAAACTATAGTTTTGGCAAGTCGGTTAGGACATCTACTTTGTGCATGAAACAAGTAATTTTTCCAACAATTGTTTACAGACAGATTATTTCACTTATAATTCACTGTATCACAATTCCAGTGTGTCAGAAGTTTACACACACTAAATTGACTGTGCCTTTGAACAGCTTGGAAAATTCCAGAAAAGGATGTCATGGCTTTAGAAGCTTCTGATAGGCTAATTGACATCATTTGAGTCAATTGGAGGTGTACCTGTGGATCTATTTCAAGGGCTACCTTCAAACTCAGTGCCTCTTTGCTTGACATCATGGGGATATCATGGGGATAATAAAAATTGTAGACCTCCACAAGTCTGGTTCATCCTTGGGAGCACTTGCCAAACGCCTGAAGGTACCATGTTCATCTCTACAAACAATAGTACTCAAGTATAAACACCATGGGACCACGCAGCCGTCATACCGCTCAGGAAGGAGACGCGTTCTGTCTCCTAGAGATGAACGTACTTTGGTGCGAAAAGTGCAAATCAATCCCAGAACAACAGCAAAGGACCTTGTGAAGATGCTGGAGATAACAGGTACAAAGTATCTATGTCCACAGTAAAACGAGTCCTATATCAACATAACCTGAAAGGCCGCTCAGCAAGGAAGAAGCCACTGCTCCAAAACCGCCATATAAAGCCAGACTACGGTTTGCAACTGCACATGGGGACAAAGATCGTACTTTTTGGAGAAATGTCTGATGAAACAAAAATAGAACTGTTTGTCCATAATGACCATCGTTATGTTTGGAGGAAAAAGGGGGAGGCTTGCAAGCCAAAGAACACCATCCCAACCGTGAAGCACGGGGGTGGCAGCATCATGTTGTGGGGGTGCTTTGCTGCAGGAGGGATTGGTGCACTTCACAAAATAGATGGCAACATGAAGAAGGGAAATTATGTGGATATATTGAAGCAACATCTCAAGACATCAGTCAGGAAGTTAAAGCTTGGTCGCAAATGGGTCTTCCAAATGAACAATGACCCCAAGCAAAATTGTGGCAAAATGGCTTAAAAACAACAAAGTGGCCATCACAAAGCCCTGACCTCAATCCTATAGAACATTTCTGGGCAGAACTGAAAAAGCGTGTGCGAGCAAGGAGGCCTACAAACCTGACTCAGTTACACCAGCTCTGTCAGGAGGAATGGGCCAAGATTCACCCATCTTATTGTGGGAAGCTTGTGGAAGCCTACCCAAAACATTTGACCCAAGTTTAAAGGCAATCCTACCAAATACTAATTGAGTGTATGCAAACTTCTGACCAACTGGGAATGTGATGAAAGAAATAAAAGCTGAAATAAATCATTCTCTCTACTATTGTTCTGACATTTCACATTCTTAAAATAAAGTGGTGATCCTAACTGACCTAAGACAGGGAATTTTTACTCTGATTAAATGTCAGGAATTGTGAAAAACTGAGTTTAAATGTATTTGGTTAAGGTGTATGTAAACCTCGGACTTCAACTGTATGCTTAAATTACCTCAACTAACCTGTACCCCCCGCACATTGATACGGTACACCCTGTATATAGCCTTGTTATTGTTATGTAAATTTTTTGTGTTACTTATTGATTGGATTTTTTTTAACTTTAGTTTATTTACTAAATATTTTATTAACTCTATTTCTTGAAATTAATTGTTGGTTAAGGACCTGTTGTATTTGGCACAAGTGACAAATAAAATTTGATTTGATTTAGAAAGATTACGAACTCTATCATGCCACTATGTAACCTCTACGAACCCTTATAACTCCTATGTGTTCCTGCAGGGTGTCGGTGGGGAGGACGGGCTCATGTCCCTAGAACCTTTGTCTCTATGAAACCTCTATGAAGCATTATAACCCCTATATGAAGCATTATAGCCCATATTAGAAGTGTTGTAACCCCTATATAAACCTTTGATGCCTGCAGGGCCTCTAATATGGCCTCTAAAATTAATTATTTTATCAACACACTAGATTAATAATCGGGGCGGCAGGTAGCCTAGTGGTTAAAGCGTTGGGCCAGTAACCGAAAGGTTGCTAGATCGAATCCCTGAGTTGACATGGTAAAAATCTGTCGTTCTGCCCCTGAACAAGGCAGTTAACCCACTGTTCCCAGGCTGTCATTGTAAATAAGAATTTGTTCTTAACTGACTTGCCTAGTTAAATAAATAATATTATTTTTCTCTCCATCTCTCTCTCTTCTTTCTCTCTCTCTCACTCTTTCTCTCTGAAGTGTTAATCGTTGGGGACTTTAACATTGCCTGGGGAAACCATGACACTGATTGTTTAAAGGATTTTTTGTGTTAAATAATATCTGACCCAGTTAATTAATAAACCCACGCATCCAAATCTGAAGGACCCTACAAAATCAACCTTGATCGACCTTATATTTACAAATACCCCATATGTTGTAAGTGGGAAGTTTTCCTTAGATATAAGTGACCATTGTCCTATTGTCTGTATCAGGGCTGTGTGAATACCTAGATCCAAACCACGTCTTATCAGAAAGAGGAATTTTAAACTTTTCAATGAAGGCCTATTTTTCCCTATGATCTTAAATATAGTGACGTTGACTATCTCATCTAGTCATGACCCAGAGCTGCTCTAAAACACTTGTCAAATGTCTTCAATGTAATTGTCGATAACCATATCCCCTTAAAACCATGAGGTAAAATTAGGTCTAACCCTTGGTTCACACCGGAGCAAGCCAAAGTTTTACACAATAGAGATGCTGTCTGGGCCAAAGCTAGATGCCCAGATCGGCAGTCAGGAGAAATATCTGTGTACAAGCAGTTGGAAAAGCTACATTGATTATTTTGTTCAGGAAATCCAGCCAAGTTCTGAAAGGGTTAAAACTCTGAAGGGTTGTAACTTCTCTTCTCCGTCAAACGAATCTCGTCTCTGGCACCATTACTGATCAAATTGATATAAATAAATTGATTTAATGCTTTTAATTACCATTTTATTTCTGCGGGCAATTTGTTTGACTCAGTTTCTAAGCCAACTCACTTCAAGTGTGGTCTGGATATTAATGGAGTCAATTTGTTGAATGACACTGAAATGTTTGGTCTGGATATTAATGGAGGTAAGTTGTTGATTAATACTGAAAATGTTGTTCTGGGGTTTTCTTTCAGGCAATTCTCTGTTAAGCAGTACTTGATGTGTTGGATGGAGTGAAGTCAGATTTTCTTGAGGTACATAAAGGTGTCCCACAGGGATCAACATTAGCACCTGTTCTTTTTACGATTTATATAAATGCTATTGGTCAATCTGTTAAAAACAGTGATCTTCATTTGTATGCGGATTCCACTATTACGTCTGCAGTTTCTCTGACTTGATTTAGCTGTGTCAAGGTTACAGTCGGATTTTGCAGCTGTTCAGGATCTCATCACCCTTACGAATTTAAAGCTCGCACTTCATACAAGCAAAACGAAACACATGCTGTTTTCAAAGTCTCGTAGAAGTATCTCAGTCAGGTGACATCCTTACTCCTTGAATGGTTCTGTAATTGAACTGGTCCCTGCATACAGATACCTTGGTATTTAGATGGACAATTATCTATCATTTAGGAAACATACAAATGAGCTTGTTTAAGAAGCTTAAATGTAAAGTGGGTTTCCATTATAGAAACAGAGCTTGTTTTTCCTCGGGCTAGCAGGAAGATAATTGTAGAATCAACTTTTCTATCTGTTCTTGACTATGGTGATACCATCTCCTGAAGTACAACTGACTCTACTCTAAAATCCCTGGATTCTGTTTATCACAGCGCCCTTCATTTATTACATCTGATAGCTTTAATACTCATCACTGCATCCTTTACCAAGTTGTCTGGGACCTCTTTTAAAGACACGTAGATCACCTCATTACTCATTTTTTGTTTATAAAGCTCTACTCCACAAGCTGCCAACATACTTAACATCTTTGTTGAAATGTAGAATTTCAGGTCACAGGGTTAAAGATGATGACTCCCTTTCTAACCACAGAGCTGCTTTTTCATATCAGGCACCTCATGTGTGGAAAAGTCTCCAGTTGTCACGATCTTCAAAGACGGACCAAGGCGCAGCGTGCAGGGTTGAGTAAAACATAATTTATTAGTTGAACTCACCAAAACAAAAAGGAAGAACACAACGATCGTAACTCAACATATAGCAACTAACACACTGAACATAAACAATATCCCACACACAGGTGGGGGACTAAACAACCTAAATAGGATTCCCAATTAGAGACAACGACTAACATCTGCCTCTAATTGGGAACCCAAACCAACCAACATAGAAATTATAACATAGAACAAACACACACCCCTGCTCACGTCCTGACCAAAACCACCATAGAGCAGCCAAAAGGGCTATCTATGACCAGGACGTGACACCAGTTGGCACTTCGTTTGGGTCATTTGGTGTCTCTGGGTCAATTTAGGAAATTGGTTAAGGATTTTAAAAGTGATACATTTGTTTGTTTTATTTTATCATAATGGCCAATGTGTATATTGTATGTTTAGTGTGTATATTGTATGTTTAGTGTGTATATTGTATGTATAGTGTGTATATTGTATGTTTAGTGTGTATATTGTATGTTTAGTGTGTATATTGTATTTTTAGTGTGTATATTGTATGTTTAGTGTGTATATTGTATGTATAGTGTGTATATTGTATGTTTAGTGTATATATTGTATGTTTAGTGTGTATATTGTATGTTTAGTGTGTATATTGTATGTATATTGTGTATATTTGGTGTATTTTTTATATAATTGTGTGCTGATGAGACTGTTGTTCCCAGGGCACTCTCTCTCTCTGTCAATCTCTCTCTCTCTGTCAATCTCTCTCTCTCTATTTTGCCCTCTCTCTCTCTCTCTCTCTCTCTCTCTCTCTCTCTCTCTCTCTCTCTCTCTCTCTCATTAAACGTTCCCTCACTCCTTTTAACCCCCCCTCTCTCTTTCTTTCTCTCTACTGCTCCTCCTTCTCTCTCCCCCCCAGACTGACAACATCACACCCTTCCAGAGGGTAGTCTCACCTCTGACCTTTCACCTCAGGGCAGTATGCAGGTTCCTACTAGATGACCAAGCTGCACAGTCAATATTGGTTGTATCGTAACATTTTATGCAAACAAAAATGTGCTATTTGGTTAGGGGTTAGGGTCAGGGTTAGGGTTAGGGTTAGGGGTTAGGTTAAAAATCTGAATTAAACACGATAAATTGTAGAATTTCAAAAAAATTGATGTAGCAACTGCAGACTGACCCTTTAACCACCATAGGGGAGAAATGCAAAAGGAACTGCAGATTGCCCCTTTAACCACCATAGGGGAGAAATGCAAAAGGAACTGCAGATTGCCCCTTTAACCACCATAGGGGAGAAATGCAAATCGGACCCAAAGTCAGTGCCTATAGTAGGTAGAGTAATCAGATAAAATATGACTTGACTTCTTTGTCCTATTTCTTTAGCTCTCAACTATTGTGTCTTTTGAAGAAATTGCAATGAAGATGGTGGTAAATTCCATGTCTTTCAGTAGTGTATTGTGTGTGTGTGTGTGTGTGTGTGTGTGTGTGTGTGTGTGTGTGTGTGTGTGTGTGTGTGTCTGTGTGTGTGTGTGTGTGTCATGTTATCATCTGACGTCAGCCGAGGTGCCAGCTTTGTCCATGGAATTCCATCGTTGTTCATAATGGNTCATTGCAGGGTTGTTCGTCAAGTTATCCCCCACCAACTGTTCCTCAGCAGGGGAATCCGTCCACCTTGGTGTCCATGACGCCCCCCGCCCACAGCCTGCGCCCCTCAGCCCGCCTCCCAATACAGGACTCCCCATCTCCCCTCCCTTCTCCTCCCCCCAGTCTCCCCAACCCTCTGCCTCCGACAACATTTTCACCTTTTTCGACTTCTTCCGATTGTTTTGATGTGTGCACTGACTGGACTTCTAGGCTACAGGTAGGTGGATAGGTGGACCCCAATACACACACATCTTCATATATCAGTAGATCAGATGGATCACATGATGCACTGAGAAAATAACCAGAGGATCAATGAAATGCAAGTTCTGAAATACAACATAAAAACTTTCTTGATGGTGCCATTTAGATTTTTCGTGTCTTTGATTTTTGAGGGGGAAAGATAGGAAGGATGGAAGGGTTGTGGTTGACCTATTGATAGAATCCACGTCCCAAATGGCACCCTATTGCCTATATAGTGCACTACTTTTGACCAGGGCCCTGGTGGACTATGTGGGGAAAAGGGTGCCATTTGGGACGCACAGAGTGTGTGGACCTTTGTATTCCGTTAACTCATTTCCGAAAGATTCTGGAGTCTGTCTGTGACATTTCGAGGCAATGCTTGGATTTCTCACAGAGTTGGCAGAGAAAAGATTAAATGTCTTATTGTTATCTGATGACATTTGCGTTCAATTTCAGCGAATGAGGCAAACAAAGTGATGTGAAGGGTGCACAGACCTTTACATTCTTTAGACTGAACCTACCAGGCGTTTAGAGAAGTTCAAATGTTTTTATAAAGCCCTTTTTACATCAGCCGATGTCACAAAATGCTGTACAGAAACCCTGCCTAAAACCCCAAACAGCAAGCAATGCTGGTGTAGAAGCACGGTGGCTAGGAAAAACTCCCTAGAAAGGCCAGAACCTAGGAAGAAACCTAGAGAGGAACCAGGCTCTGAGGGGTGGCCAGTCCTCTTCTGGCTGTGCCGGGTGGAGATTATAACAGTACATGGCCAAGATGTTCAAATGTTCATAGATGACCAGCAGGGTCAAATAATAATAATCACAGTGGTTGTAGAGGGTGCAACAGGTCAGTACCTCAGGAGTAAATGTCAGTTGGCTTTTCACAGCCGAGCATTCAGAGTTAGACAGCAGGTGCGGTAGAGAGAGAGAGTCGAAAAACAACAGGTCTGGGACAAGGTAGCACTTCTGGGGAACAGGTCAAGGTTCCATAGCCACAGGCAGAACAGTTGGAACTGGAGCAGCAGCACGACAAGGTGGACTGAGGAAAGCAAGGAGTCATCAGGCCAGGTAGTCCTGAGGCATGGTCCCAGGTCTCAGGTCCTCCGGGAGCGGAGGGAGAGGGAGAGAGAGAGAATTAGAGGGAGCATACTTAAATTCACACAGGACACCGGATAAGACAGGAGAAATACTCCAGATATATAACAGACTGACCCTAGCCCCGTGACACATAAACTATTGCAGCATAAATACTGGAGGCTTAGACAGGAGGGGTCGGCAGACACTGTGGCCCATTTCAACATTACCCCAGGACAAGGCCAAGCAGACAGGATATAACCTCACCCACACCACTAGAGGGATATCTTCAAACCACCAACTTCCTACCCTGAGACAAGGCTGAGTATAGCCCACGGAGATCTCCCCCACTGCACGAATCCGAGGGGGCGCCAACCCGGACAGGAAGATCACATCAGTGACTCAAACCACTCAAGTGACGCACCGCTCCTATGGACGGCATGGAAGAGCACCAGTGCGCCAGTGACTCAGCCCCTGTAATAGGGTCAGAGTCAGAGAATCCCAGTTGAGAGAGGGGAACCGGCCAGGCAGAGACAGCAAGAGCGGTTTGTCGCTTGTCCCGGACCTGCCGTTCACCTTCACACCCCTGGGCCAGATTACACTCAATGACCTACTGCAGAGATGAGTCTTCAATAAAGACTTAAAGGTCGAGACAGAGTCTGCGTCTCTCACATGGATAGGCAGACCATTCCATTAAAACTGAGCTCTATAGGAGAAAGCCCTGCCTCCAGCTGTTAGAAATTCTAGGGACAATAAGGAGGCCTGTGTCCGTAGCAAACGTGTATTTTATTTAACCAGGCAAATCAGTTAAGAACAAATTCTTATTTACAATGACAGCCTAGGAACAGTGGGTTAACTGCCTTGTTCAGGGGCAGAACGACAGATTTTTACCTTGTCAGCTCAGGGATTCTAGCAACCTTTTGGTTCCTGGCCCAATGCTCTAACCACTAGGCTACCTGCCGCCCCACATGTGTAGGTATGTACGGCAGGACTAAATTGGAGAGATAGGTAGGAGCAAGCCCGTGTAATGCTTTGTAGGTTAGCAGTAAAACCTTGAAATCAGCTCTAGCCTTAACAGGAAGCCAGTGTAGAGAGGATAGCACTGGAGTAAAATGATCACATTTTTGGGTTCTAGTCAAGATTCTAGCAGCTGTGTTTAGCACTAACTGAAGCACATTTTGTGCTTTATCCGGGTAGCCGGAAAGTAGAGCATTGCAGTCGACTAATCTAGAAGTGACAAAAGCATGGATTCGTTTTTATGCATCATTTTTGAACAAAAAGTTTCAGATTTTTGTAATGTTACAAAGATGGCATGTTCAATGAACACTGTTTATAACCGTTCATGAGCACCAGTAATGGACAATTTGGACAAATGAAAACTTTTGAAAAGATATATGAATGTAGCTAGATTAACGTTTGGCAGGATAATGAAATCAATCTAGTGTATATAATGTATATATTATTTTTTTTTAAAACAATTTAAAAGTACAAATAATCCCAGAGGATGACACATGAACGCATTAAAAATACACTTATTTCCAATATATATTTATATTCTTGTCCTCCTAGTAGTGAATTGAATGTACTACTGTGTGCAGAAGATTGAGTAGATTGTAAATCGGTGATAGCTGGCTACAGTATCTTCAATACACGACGATCAGAGTGCCGCGCAGGCGCTAGGACCATGCAGTCTCCAGACAGGCAGGGGAAGTCTCACTCACAGCTAGCTAGCTAGCAAGCTAATATTGGTATGTGTAGTTTTCTGAGCGAACGGTATGGATTCTTCTAAATAATCGTTTGATTGAGGTAAGAAGGGGTTTGATGAATAATTTATGACAACATATACATCTTGCTAGCTGTCCTCAAACGATGTTAGGTTGTACACCGACAAGGAAGCAGACATTGTAAGAAAAGAGCTAGCTAGCTATAGCTAGGTACTATAGACCCACAATGTAGCTCTGCATGACGAGTAGGTAGCAGCTTATTGTCATTAACGCTAACATTTGCCAGCACTAGAATGGCCGATGTTTGAGTTGCACTTTAGGAACTGAGTTGACTTGTACTAAATAAATAGTTGTTTAACTTTTGAATATGAACTTTTCGGTGACTGGCAACAACGTAGGTTGGCTACCTAGCTAGTTAACGTTAGCTAGCTAGCTGCTACCAACTCGGCTAACCACTACTAGTCATTTGTAAACAATTACCTATGGTTTGACTATTACATGCAGTGCACTGTTCTTACGTATCATATATTTTATGGGGATATATTGCATGAAGCTGACATATCATGCTAACGCTAGCTAGCTAGCCATTCCAATGGAAATGTAGTCGACAGCTAGCTAACATTCCACTACAGTACAGCAGTTGCCCAATCAATGCAGATACAGTCAGGGCAGGCCCACTTTGTAGTATCCTGTTGCGCAAAGAGAACAATCAGGATACACTCACATAAGGACATGAATCACGATTAACTAGCTAGCTTCTGTCTCATTCATTGTTTCTATTCTAGTAGCCTATTCTAGTAGCTAGCATAATCACTTCACTTATTGGGAATGACTGAGTGAACACATGTAGCTAAGAATGCTTTGTTGACAGTTTAGGCTACTTGATTTAGGCCTGGTTAACTTTTGTTGATTGCTATTGCAATAGCTGGGAATATTAATTTATTTTGCAACCATACATTGATGTCGAATCATATACAGTATATAAATGGGTTATAAGTGACAGTTATCTAACCCGTGTTAAAACTCGACCAGAACTGAGGATTCTAAATGCCATACATTCTTTACAATAGAAGCACCTTCTACACTAACGCTGTTGAATGCGGGTCAAAGCCAGTGTGGAATGCCTAAAACTGGTGTATGTACTGTCTGTCCTTTTTTGTTTTTCTGTGTGAATACTAGCTACATGCCTATTTGCGTCTGCTGTGTTTACATTTCTATGCTTATTGATTTGTGTGTGTGTCCAGACCCAGCCATGTCTCAGCTGGAGAAGAAGGCGGGGCTTCTGAGAAGGACGTCCTCCTCTAAGAAACCCCTGAAGGAGAAAGTAGTGCTGATGTATGATGAGATCTTTACGGTGAGATGGAGGGAGGGAAGAGGAGAGAGGGAGGAATGGATGGAGAGAGAGGAGAGGGAGGGTGAGAAGAGGAGAGGGAGAGAAGGAGAGGAGAGGAGAGGGATGGAGAGAGAAGAGGGAAGAGGGAATTATGGATAAAGATAAGAAGAGAGGGATTGAGGGAGAGAAGAGAGAATGATGGATTAAGATAAGAAGAGAGGGAGAGAAGAGGGAATGATGGATGAAGAGAGGGAGGGAGGGAGGGAGAGAAGAGGGAATGATGGATAAAGATAAGAAGAGAGGGAGAGGAGGGAATTATGGATGAAGATAACAAGAGAGGGAGGGAGAGAAGAGGGAATGATGGATGAAGATAACAAGAGAGGGATAGAAAGAGAGGGGGGAGGGAGAGAAAGGGGGAAGGATGGATGAAGAGAGGAATGGACAGAGAGGGAGGTTTGTGCAGAGCAAAATGGAGATGTTCAAGTGAAAGAGTAAGAGCATAGGGAAGTAAGAGGGGTAAAGTGGAAGAAAGAGTGAGGGTCGGAACAGACAGACAGGAACTGAAATGAGGTTGGTGGACTTGCTCTCATAGTTAGTTTCACCTCAAAAGCACAAGAAAGAGGATTTCAACACCCACCATCTCAGATTGTCCTGAAATAATTTTCTGTAGTTAGTAACGAATACGATTATCATTCCTGAAACCTTTATTTTGTTGAAATATAATTTGATCTCTGAGAAATTAAGATAATTTATTGCACCTAAATTGGCCATTTTAATTGATTAGATTCAGATAATATTCAATAAATATAGTACCCTACATCTGATTGAACAAACTTCTTCCTACCAATAAGTAAGACATGATGAA
>QNTS01009465.1:0-16335 GCA_003317085.1 Hucho hucho
TGACCAGTGTTCCATTATTATAGTGGCCAGTGTTCCATTATTATAGTGACCAGTGTTCCATTATGAAACTGACCAGTGTTCCATTATTATAGTGACCAGTGTTCCATTATTATAGTGACCAGTGTTCCATTATTATAGTGGCCAGTGTTACATTATTAAACTGACTGGTGTTCCATTATTAAAGTGGCCAGTATTCCATTATTATAGAGAGAGAGAGAGAGAGAGAAAAGAAAGAGATGCCATTTATTCAATATGGCACTTCAGGAAAAAAAAACTCTAGCTTCTTCCTCCACTTTCTGCATTATGTATGCCCTGAAATTATCTAAGCTTTGTGTATGAAAATGTAAAGCACAAATTACACTCTGATTAATCACTGTAATCATTTGACTGACTAGTGGTTGAGAAACATGTCATTCTTACCGTTGGCAGACCCTTTTCGCATGTCATCTTAAGTGGATTCCAATCTGATCCACTTAGTCTGTCTTTTTTGCACGAGGCTGACAAATGAGAGATGTCTCTCTGACTGAATGTATCATTGTTATCATTATATTGCAAACTACTGCAAAGTAACTACAGCGGTTAATTAAGAAGGTACATTACCGTGCTACGTCATGAGAAACGGCTCAGCTTAATCTCCAAAACCAATATGGTAATTGGCAGTTGCAAACATTAGTTTTCTCTTTGTTTTGCTAAATCTGACCGAAAAATGTTGGGATTAAGTAAATTACCATTAACATTCACTGTGATACGGAGGTGTCGTGACAGAAGCAGGAATTATCCATTTGATGTTTCTGTCGCCCTGTAGAGAGGTTAGAATAATGCCGTTCTCTCCGTCTCAAAGCAACACCATTCTGTTATTATTTAACTCAAGGCCCTCCTGAGTGACGTTTCTAGAGGATCACATCAAATAAAATAAAAAAAACTATAAAAATAAATAAATAACTGATTTCTTATCTAAACAGACAAATAATTATTCTACTAATCAATTGATTTCATTAAACCATGAAGTGTGCGAGTGAGTAGGGATCTGATAAAACTGATCAAGCATCCCAAATGGCACCCTATTCAGTATGCAGTGCACTACACTGTATAGGGAATAGGGTTCCATATGAGACAGGGAAGACTTCATTTTTGCTCGATATTGGAGGCACAGTCTGGGACATCTGAAGTACACAGGGGAAATCAGGTTACAGAGCTGTGTGTGTCTCTCTCTCTCTCTCTCTCTCTCTCTCTCTCTCTCTCTCTCTCTCTCTCTCTCTGTCTCTGTCTCTGTCTCTCTCTCTCTCTCTGTCTCTGTCTCTCTGTCTCTCTCTCTGTCTGTGTGTGTGTCCGCGTCTGTGTGTGTGTGTCACAGACACATCTGAAGTACACAGAGAAAAAATAGCTCACAAATATCAGAGGGAACTGACATTTACTGTATAGTGCCGTTTGTTTTCTAAAGAAATGTCTAAGTTAGACAAGTATTCATACCACTGAGTCAAAACTGTGTAGAAGCATTCTGACAGCAATTACAGCTGTGAGTCTTTCTGGGTGAGTCTCTAACAGCTTTCCACACCTGGATGGTACAACATTTGCCCGTTATTCTTTTCATAATTCTTCTAGCTCTGTCACATTGGTTGTTGATCATTGCTAGACAACTATTTTCAGGTCTTGCCATAGATTTGCAAGTAGATTTAAGTCAAACCTGTAACTTGGCCACACAAGAATATTCACTGTCTTCTTGGTAAGCAACTCCAGTGTAGATTTGGCCTTGTGTTTTATGTTATTGTCCTGCTGAAAGGTGAATTCATCTCCCGGTGTCTATTGGAACGCAGACTGAACCAGGTTTTCCTCTAGGATTTTGCTTGTGCTTAGCTCTATTGCTTTTCTTTTTTTATCCTGAGAAATTCCTCAAGCCTTAACGATTGCAAGCATACCAATTACATGATCCAACCACTGCTGTGCTTGGAAATATGGAGAGCGGTGCTCAGTAATGTGTTAATTGCTTTACCACCATTTTTTTCAGTATTACTTTAGTGCCTTGTTGCAAACAAGATGCATGTTTTGGAATATTTGTATTCTGTACAGGTTTCCTTCTTTTCACTCTGTCATTTAGGTTAGTATTATGGAGTAACTGCAATGTTGTTGATCCATCCTCAGTGTTCTCCTATCACAGCTATTAAACTCTGTCATTTAGGTTAGTATTATGGAGTAACTACAATGTTGTTGATCCATCCTCAGTGTTCTCCTATCACAGCTATTAAACTCTGTCATTTAGGTTAGTATTATGGAGTAACTACAATGTTGTTGATCCATCCTCAGTGTTCTCCTATCACAGCTATTAAACTCTGTCATTTTTTCCTATGTCACCACTGGCTTCATGGTTAGGAAGGAAGTCTGTATCTTTGAAGTGACTGGGTGTATCGATACACCATCCAAAGTGTAATTAACAACTACCAATCTACCAATAGGTGTCCTTCTTTCGAGGCATTGGAAAACCTATCTGGTCTTTGTGGTTGAATTTGTGGTTGAAATTCACTGCTCAACTGAGAGACCTTACAGAGCACAGAGATAAGGTAGTCATTAAAAAAAATAATGTTAAACGCTGTTATTGGACACAAATAAGTTGAATACTTATTGACTCAAGACATTTCAGCTTTTCATTTTTAATTCATCTGTAAAAATGTCTAAAAACATAATTCCACTTTGACATTATGGGGTATCGTGTGTAGAGGCCAGTGACACAACAATCTCAATGGAATCCATGTTAAATCCAGGCTGTAACTCAACAACATGAGGAAAAAGTCAAGGGGTGTGAATACTATCTGAAGGCACCGTATTGGTTTGCTCCTCTATCACTGATCATAAAAATTTAGCATGCAATAATGTAGCAATAATGTAGCAATACTGTAGCAATACTGTAGCAATACTGTAGCAATAATGTAGCCTAAATCAAGTGTAGGCGTCTTGCTTATCTTACTGCATTATCTTTGCTCGATTGCGTATACACTCTTCCAAAAGCTCTCGGAGGTTGTGAATTGTGAACACTTGACTCACATACTTTTGAAAGTAGGATTGTTATTATGTTCTATTTGCATCATCATGAAGATAAGACCCCTACGTTCCCTAACAGAGGAGGAAAGAGACGAAACGTGGATCAAAAATGGGCTTGGGCTCTTTCAAAATATCACTTTTTTATATATGCCAGCAGTTCCACAAGTTCCCATGACTCAAGTTATATTCCATCTTACTCTAAAATATAGGCTATGTGTGTGTTGACAGTGATCGGGTAGGGATGTCTTGTCTGTTTAACGAACGAAATAACAAAATATTTATTTCATTTGGATGCCGCAGCCTTGGCTGCACACACCCATAGAAAATACTGCTAATTACATTAATAATATGCTATTCTATTCTTTTGAAAATACATTTCATTAGTGGTTTAATGTTTCGTAGGACCTGCCTAAACAAATTAATAATGGATTTATTTTTGATGGTGTATATTCTCAATAGATTTATTAAAGTAGACAACCACACACACATCTGCACACCACTACTACCACTCGGCCCCAGCATACCAGCATGCACACAGGAGGTATATGTATGCAGCCAATAATATGATAAAAAACAGGCCTGTTTGTAAGGGAGTCATATCCATTTTTCTTTATTTAACTAGGCAAGTCAGTTAAGAACAAATTCTTATTTTCAATGACGGCCTAGGAACAGTGAGTTAACTGCCTTGTTCAGGGGCAGAATGACAGATTTTGACCTTGTCAGCTCGGGGATTCGATCTTGCAACCTTTCGGCTACTAGTCCAACGGCTCTAAACACTAGGTTAGTGGTTAGAGCGTTGGGCCAGTAACCGAAAGGTTTGGCTAAAATATACGCTTACACAGAGGGGTCCCATACATTACCAGTCAAAAGTTTGGACACACCTACTCATTGAAGTACATTTTTTTCTTTTTTAATATTTTCTACATTTTTTTTATAATACTGAAGACCTCAAAACTATGAAATATCACATAACGAATCATGTAGTAATCAAAAAAGTGTTAAACAAATGAAAATATATTTTATATTTGAGATTCTTCAAAGTAGCCACCCTTTGCCTTGATGACAGCTTTGCACACTCTTGGCATTCTCTCAACCAGCTTCATGAGGTAGTCACCTGGAATGCATTTCAATTAACAGGTGTACCTTGTTATGTGTTAATTTGCGATTGAGACAATCAGTTGTGTTGTGACAAGGTAGGGTTGGTATAAGGAAGATAGCCCTATTTGATAAAAGACCAAGTCCATATTATGGCAAGAACAGCTCAAATAAGCAAAGCGATACCATAGTCCATCATTACTTTAAGACATGAACGTCAGTCAATATGGAACATTTCAAGAACTTTGAAAGTTTCTTCAAGTGCAGTCATAATAACCATCAAGCGCTATGATGAAACTGACTCTCATGAGGACCGCCACAGGAAAAGAGTTACCTCTGCTGCAGAAGATAAGTTCATTAGAGTTAACTGCACCTCAGATTGCAGCCCAAATAAATGCTTCACAGAGTTCAAGTAACAGACACATCTCAACATTATGTGTTCAGAGAGAACTGCATGAATCAGCAATTCATGGTCGAATTGCTGCAAAGAAACCACTACTAAAGGACAACAATGAGAAGAAGAGACGTGCTTGGGCCAAGAAACACGAGCATTGGCCATTAGACCAGTGGAAATTTGTCCTTTGATCTAAATAGTCATTTATTTTTATTTTTGGTTCCAACCGCAGGGTCTTTCTGAGACGCAGAGTAGGTGATCTCTGCATGTGTGGTTCCCACCGTGTAGCATGGAGGAGGAGGTGTGATGGTGTGGTGGTGCTTTGCTGGTGACACTGTCTGTGATTTATTTAGAATTCAAGGGATACCTAACCAGAATGGCTACCACAGTATTCTGCAGCGATACGCCATCCCATCTGGTTTGGGCTTAGTGGGACTATCATTTATTTTTCAACAGGACAATGACTCAAAACATCTCCAGGCTGTGTACGGGCTATTTGACCAAGGAGGAGAGTGATGGAGTGCTGCATCAGATGACCTGGCCTCCACAATCAACCGACTTCAATCCAATTGAGATGGTTTGGGATGAGTTGGACCGTAGAGTGAAGGAAAAGCAGCCAACAATGTGGGAACTCCTGACCGGTTCCATCAACGCCTGGTATGGCTACTGCTCCTCATCCGACCGTAAGGCGCTACAGAGGGTAGTGTGTACGGCCCAGTACAACACTGGGGCCAAGCTTCCTGCCATCCAGGACCTATATAATAGGCAGTGTCAGAGGAAAGCCCATAAAATTGTCAGAGACTCCAGTCACCCAAGTTATAGACCGTTTTCTCTGCTACCGCACGGCAAGCGGTATTGGAGCGTCAAGTCCAAGACCAAAAAACAGCTTCTACCCCCAAGCCATAAGACTGCTGAACAATTCATAAAATCGCCACCGTAAAATTTACATTGACCCCCCCCCCCTCCCTTTTGTACACTCACTGTTTCTTTGTTACCTATACATAGTCACTTCGCCCCCACCTACATGTACAGATTACCTCAACTAGCCTGTACCCCTGCACTCTGACTCGGTACCGGTGCCCCCTGTATATAGCCTCGTTATTGTTATTCTTATTGTGTTACTTTTATTATTATTTTTTATTTTAGTCTACTTGGTAAATATTTTCTTCTTCTTGAACTGCACTGTTGGTTAAGGGCTTGTAAGTAAGCATTTCACGGTGGAGTCTACACTTGTTGTATTCGGCACATGTTACAAAAAAAGTTTTATTTGATTTGAACTCCTTCAAGACCGTTGGAAAAGCATTCCAGGTGAAGCTGGTTGAGAGAATTCCAAGAGTGTGCAAAGCTGTCATCAAGGTGGCTACTTTGAAGAATCTCAAATATAAAATCTATTTTGATTTGTTTAACACTGTTTTGGTTAATACATGACTCCATATGTGTTATTTCATAGTTTTAATGTCTTCACTATTATTCTACAATGTAGAAAATAGTCCAAATAAAAAAAAAAAATTGAATGAGTAGGTGTGTCCAGACTATTGACTGGTACTGTATAAGGTCACATAGTCAGGAAAGGCTACAGAATAAGCTAGTGTTGTCGTCATCCCCTCCCTCGGGGAAACACTGTGCAAAGAAATGTAGAAAAGTAAAGAGGGGAATGAGCAAAGGGAGTGGGACGGGGGAGCTGAGATAGCTATCCTGATCAGTGTCAGAACTCAAAGCATCTCTTCCTCATTCTCTAATCGTTTGTCACTTTGGAACACTCTACCACCTCCACCAGAGCTATCTAGTATGACAGGCTGCCAGTGGGAATTCTGAAAGAACTAGCTAACTGGTAAACACATGTAAGCATTCAGAGAGTGATGCAAGGCAAGCCAGCCAGCCACAGAATGAGCTAGCTAACTGGTAAACAAGCCTCACAAGATAGGCTACTGCAAAGCAGCCACACACAACACAAACTAGCAAACTGGTACACAAGCACCCCGTTTACAGCAAGGCAAGCCAGTCACACAGTATGAGCTAGCTAACTGGTACACAATGCATCCAGTCAGGGTAACCTAAGTCAGGCCTGCCACACACAGAATGGGCTAGCTAACTGGTACGAAATGTCAGAATCTAGAGAGTACTGCACGCCAGCCACACAGAGTATAAGCTAGCATCCACTGAGGGTACGCCATGCATCATCCAGTGTTTTGCAAGCCAGTCACACAGCAAAAGCTAGCTAACTCGTACACTAGGATCCAGAAAGTCCTGCACGTCAACCACCTAAATCCACAACACACACAATCCTCCAAACCCAACGACATAAAGAACATGGAGGATTAATGGATCCTTTGGAAAAAAAAACCCTCAAATACTTCACATAGAAGTGTACCAAGTTGAAATGCACAACAATGGCACAGCAGTCTCTGTGCTGAGGTAAGTGTGCGAAAGGGACATCAATCTCTTTGGATATATTTAAAGTGGACCAAAGATTCTAATCCCCCTATCATCCTCTCTCTCTCTCTCTCTTTGTGGTAGACCAGAAACATCAGGGCTGTCTTCCTCTCTCTTTCACTGTGGTAGACCAGAAACATCAGGGCTGTCTTCCTCTCTCTCTCACTGTGGTAGACCAGAAACATCAGGGCTGTCTTCCTCTCTCTCTCTTTGTGGTAGACCAGAAACATCAGGGCTGTCTTCCTCTCTCTCTCACTGTGGTAGACCAGAAACATCAGGGCTGTCTTCATCTTTCTCTCTCTGTGGTAGACCAGAAGCATCAGGGCTGTCTTCCCCTCTCTCTGTGGTAGACCAGGAACGTCAGGGCTGTCTTTCTCTCTCTCTCTCTCTCTCTCTCTCTCTCTCTCTCTCTCTCTCTCTCTCTCTGTGGTAGACCAGACACATCAGGGCTGTCTTCCTCTCTCTCTCTGTCTGTGGTAGACCAGGAACGTCAGGGCTGTCTTCCTCTCTCTTTCTCTCTCTCTCTCTCTCTCTCTCTCTCTCTGTGGTAGACCAGACACATCAGGGCTGTCTTCCTCTCTCTCTCTGTCTGTGGTAGACCAGGAACGTCAGGGCTGTCTTCCTCTCTCTCTCTCTCTTTGTGATAGACCAGAAACATCAGGGCTGTCTTCCTCTCTCTCTCTCTCTTTGTGATAGACCAGAAACATCAGGGCTGTCTTCCTCTCTCTCTCTCTGTGGTAGACCAGAAACATCAGGGCTGTCATCCTCTCTCTCTCACTGTGGTAGACCAGAAACATCAGGACTGTCTTCCTCTCTCTCTCACTGTGGTAGACCAGAAACATCAGGACTGTATTTGAAATGAAGTACAGTTGAAAGCTGATATAGAACCTTTGTCTGTGTTCTGTTTCTGTCTCAGTCAGAGTTGAGTGTGCTGTCTACTAGTGATATGCCACTGACAAATGGGAGGTTCAAAATACTCAATCTGCCAGACTGGTCTGGTTTTGTCACAAATATCACCCTATTCCCTTCATAATGCACTACATAATGCCCTCCCTCGTTTCGGCAAATCTGACCACGACTCCATTTTGTTGCTCCCAACCTATAGACAGAAACTAAAACAGGAAACGCCAGTGCTCAGGTCTGTTCAATGCTGGTCCGACCAATCGGATTCCACGCTTCAAGATTACTTCGATCACGTGGACTGGGATATGTTCCGGATAGCCTCAGACAACAACATTGATGTATACGCTGATTCGGTGAGCGAGTTTATTAGCAAGTGCATCGGTGATGTTGTACCCACAGTGACTATTAAAACCTTCCCCAACCAGAAACTGTGGATTGATGGCAGCATTCACGCAAAACTGAAAGCGGGAAACACTGCTTTTAATCATGGCAAGGCGACCGGAAACATGACCGAATACAAACAGTGTAGCTATTCCCTCCGCAGGGCATTCAAACAAGCTAAGCTTGTTCCTGTTCCCAAGAAAGCTAAGGTAACTGAGCTAAACGACTATCGCCCCGTAGCACTCACTTCCGCCATCATGAAGTGCTTTGAGAGATTAGTCAAGGATCATATCACCTCCATCCTGCCAGACACCCTGGACCCACTCCAATTTGCTTACCGCCCCAATAGGTCCACAGACGACACTGCACACTGCACACTGCACACTGCCCTAACCCATCTGGACAAGAGGAATACCTATGTAAGAATGCTGTTCATCGATTACAGCTCAGCATTTAACACCATAGTACCCTCCAAACTCATCATTAAGCTCGAGACCCTGGGTCTCGACCCCACCCTGTGCAACTGGGTCGTGGACTTTCTGACGGGCCGCCCCAGGTGGTGAGGGTAGGAAACAACATCTTCACCCCGCTGATCCTCAACACGGGTCCCCACAAGGGTGAGTTCTCAGCCCTCTCCTGTACTCCCTGTTCACCCATGACTGCGTGGCCATGCACGCTTCCAACTCAATCGTCAAGTTTTGCAGACGACACTACAGTGGTAGGCTTGATTACCAATAACGACGAGAAGGCCTACAGGGAGGAGGTGAGGTCCCTCGGAGTGTGGTGTCAGGAAAGTAACCTCAACGTCAACAAAACAAAACAATAACACTCAACGTCAACAAAACAAAGGAGATGATCGTGGACTTCAGGAAACAGCAGAGGGAGCACCTCCCTATCCACATCGACGGGACAGTAGTGGAGAAGGTGGAAAGTTGTAAGTTCCTCGGCGTACACATCATGGACAAACTGAAATGGTCCACCCACACAGACAGTGTGGTGAAGAAGGCGCAAAAGCTTGTCACCGAAAACTTAAATTTTACAGATGCACAATTGAGAGCATCCTGTCGGGCTGTATCACCGCCTGTTACGGCAACTGCTCCGTCCACAACCGTAAGGCACTCCTGAGGGAAGTGAGTTCTGCACAACGCATCACCGGGGGCAAACTACCTGCCCTCCAGGACACCAAAACTACTCGATGTCACAGGAAGGCCAAAAAGATCATCAAGGACAACAACCACCTGACCCACTGCCTGTTCACCCCGCTTTCATTCAGAAGGCGTTGTCAGTACAGGTGCATCAAAGCTGGGACCGAGAGACTGAAAAACAACTTTTATCTCAAGGCCATCAGACTGTTAAACAGCCATCACTAACATTGAGTGGCTGCTGCCAACATACTGACTCAAAACTCTAGCCACTTTAATAATAAAAAATTGGATGTAATAAATGTATCACTAGTCACTTTAAACAATGCCACTTTATATAATGTTTACATACCCTACATTACACATCTCATATGTATATACTGTACTCTATACCATCTACTGCATCTTGCCAATGCCACACGGCCATTGCTCATCCATATACAGTTGAAGTCAGAAGTTTACATACACCTTAGCCAAATACATTTAAACTCTGTTTTTCACAATTGCTGACATTTAATCCTAGTAAAGATTCCCTGATTTAGTCAATATTTCCTGTCTAAGATCAGTTAAGATCACCACTTTATTTTAAGAATGTTAAATGTCAGATTAATTGTAGAGAGATGTATTTATTTCAGATTTTATTTCTTTCATCACATTCCCAGTGGGTCAGAAGTTTACAAACACTCAATTAGTATTTGGCAGCATTGCCTTTAAATTGTTTCACTTGGGTCAAAAGTTTCAGATAGCCTTACACAAGCTTCCCACAATAAGTTTTGGTCCATTCCTCCTGACAGAGTAGGCCTCCTTGATCGCGCACGCTTTTTCAGTTCTACCCACAAATGTTCTATAGGATTGAGGTCAGGGATTTGTGATGGCCACTCCAATACCTTGACATCGTTGTCCTTAAGCCATTTTGCCACAACTTTGGAAGTATGCTTGGGGTCATTGTCCATTTGGAAGACCCATTTGCGACCAAGTTTCAACTTCCTGACTGATGTCTTGAGATGTTGCTTCAATATATCCACACGTCCTTTGCTGTTGTTCTGGGATTGATTTGCACTTTTCGCACCAACGTACGTTCATCTCTGAGACAGAACGCGTCTCCTTCCTGAGCGGTATGACGGCTGCGTGGTCCCATGGTGTTTATACTTGCGTACTATTGTTTGTACAGATGAACGTGGTACCTTCAGGCGTTTGGAAATTGCTCCCAAGGATGAACCAGACATGTGGAGGTCTACAATTTTTTTTTGAAGTCTTGGCTGATTTCTTTTGATTTTCCCAGGAAGTCAAGCAAAGAGGCACTGAGTTTGAAAGTAGGCCTTTAAATACATCCACAGGTACACCTCCAGTTGACACAAATGATGTCAATTAGCCTATCAGAAGCTTCAAAAGCCATGATCAAGCTGTTTAAAGGCACAGTCAACTTAATGTATGTAAACTTCTGACCCACTGGAATTGTGATACAGTGAATTATAAGTTAAATAATCTGTCTGTAAACAATTGTTGAAAAACCGACTTGTGTCATGCACAAAGTAGATGTCCTAACCGACTTGCCAAAACCATAGTTGTTTAACAAGAAATGTGTGGAGTGGTTGAAAAACGAGTTTTAATGACTCCAAGCTAAGTGTATGTAAACTTCCGACTTCAACTGTATATATGTACATATTATTACTCATTCCTTTACACTTGTGTGTATTAGGTAGTTGTTGTGAAATTGTTAGATGATTTGATTTGATTTACATTTGACCAGAGCTTATAGGGATCTGGTCAAAAGTAGTGCACTGTGTAGGGAACAGGATGCCAAAAGGGACACAACCTCTGTCTATCCTGTACAGCCGACTATGCCATACCTCTTTCATGTTAACACATTCACACCTACAGTGGTTCTTCCTTTAAAAGTTTGGAGCTTACGCCCCGAACGTTTCTGGTAGATGGTGGCGGGTTGTGGTAAATTGCATCATTCTGGCAACAATGGCTGACACTTAACTTCTTAGGGAGCAGCCCACGAGGTGACGGTTTTGGAGAGCCTGGCGTGCCCAAAGTAAAATGCCTCCCATTCAGGCCCAGAAAATAGGATATGCACATATTTAGTACCATTGGATAGGAAACACTCTGAATTTTCTAAAGGTTTTAACATTTTGTCCGTGAGTATAACAGAACAGCGAAAACACAAGGATTTTCTGCCCTGGAAAAAGTGGTTTTGACACATTGCCTCATTTGGAACCCCTCCCTTATGAAAATGCCCATATAAGGGCATATGAATGCAGTACCTATTGCTTCCTCTGGATGTCAACAGTCTCGAGAAAGTGTTCTGATTCTTTTTAGATGCTTTTAGAGCAGAGAAGAAGACGAATAAGGAAGTGTCCACGCAGATGTCAATAGAAGTAAATGCGCGCTCCCGGCTGGCGCGTTCTTTGTTTTTTTCCTTTCTTATCGCCCAGTTTATATTCCGGTTGAAATATTATACTATTTATACATAAAAGTGTTCCTAAGGATACATTTAAAATTATGTTTGATTGTTCTTGGACAAGTTTATAGGTATAAGTTGAACGAGTTCTCTTCACCCTTCAATGGACGATTGGAGGCTCTATTTTCTGATTATAACGCGCCAACCAAACTGAGATTTATGGATATAATACATTACTTTTTCTAACAAAAGAACCATGGATTGTCTTCATTGGACACTTGGGAAGCCCTCAGCAGAAGTTCTTCAAAAGGTAATTGATTTGTTTTCGCTGTGAAATGTGCTTTCTGTGAACCGTGAAGGCTTATGAATTCATGCTAATGGGAAAATATGTGGGGTTCTACCCTCAAACAATCAAATGTGGTGCTTTCGCCGTAAAGCCTTTTTGAAATCTGACAATGCTGTGATATTGCCAAGAAGCAGAGCTTTTGATGACTATGAAACACTTGTATATTGGTGCATGTTTAATAATTCAACTTTTGGATTTTGAATTTGGCGCCTTGCATTTCACCTGGTAGTGTCGGGAGTGGGGCGCTAGCGCCCCAGCACACCTTGCTGCTCCTTAAGAAGTTAAATAACGTGCCATAGAATTCTGCAGCACCCCGCAAGCTGTGCTGCAGTACGCCACAACTGTGTATTTTACTCCCCATGTTTCTGTTTCAGCAGATATAAAGACAGGTTATTTGCAGAATAACTGGAGGAGTCATGTCATTTATTGTTGACATTCATTCCCCTCCAGGGTTCGGACACGATGCTCCCAGAGTAGGACGGAGATAGGCTGATGAGTTCTTCAGAGAACACACAGCACCTCCGTCATAAAGCCACGTTTAGTTAAAACCACAGGGAAGTTTCTAGATGACGTGGAATGCTATTTCTCCTAACAAGCCAGGCATACAGCTGTGAGAGACTATTATAAAATCAATGCATATCACTGTCAGATACATTCGTGGCAATGTGCATTGTGACCTGCAATGATATATCTAGGAGGACTGGAGACTGGGGAATGTGGACTTGGGACTGGGGACTGGGAAATGTGGACTGGGGACTGGGAAATGTGGACTGGGGCATGTGGACTGGGGCATGTGGACTGGGGAATGGGGAATAAGGAATGGGGAATAAGGAATGGGGAATGGAGACTGGGGACTGGGAAATGTGGACTGGGGCATGTGGATTGGGGAATGTGGACTGGGGAATAGGGAATAAGGAATGGGGAATGGAGACTGGGGAATGTGGACTGGAGACTGGGGAATGCGGAATGCGGACTTCGGACTGGGGACTGGGAAATGTGGACTGGGGCATGTGGACTGGGGAATGGGGAATAAGGAATGGGGAATGGAGACTGGGGAATGTGGACTGGGGAATGTGGACTGGGAACTGGGGAATGTGGACTGGGGAATGGAGACTGGATTATGTGGACTGGAAACTGGGGACTGTAGATTGCAATGCCTTTCTATTTTAGCCAGGTCAAGAATTGTTCTGGTAACATTTGCATCATTTAGGCTACACACATCAGTCAAGTGTGTTTCTTTGCTAAAGTAAGCAATAGTGCAGTGTGCTGTTATTCCACCCAACCCAACAACAAGTGATGGAGAGTTGTGCTGTGCCCAACCCAACAACACGTGATGGAGAGTTGTGTTGTGCCCAACCCAACAACAAGTGATGGAGAGTTGTGCTGTGCCCAACCCAACAACAAGTGATGGAGAGTTGTGCTGTGCCCAACCCAACAACAAGTGATGGAGAGTTGTGCCGTGGTCCTAATTGACATTGCATGTGGCTTTCTCACAGCAGGCGGAACAGCAGGAGTTTTCTCCCTCTTAGTCAGAGAGAACAGAGAGACGGTCCAGTGAAACCATGCAGCAGCCCAGAGTCCCTCAGCCATCGCTCTCTCTTTCACTCAGACAGACTCCCTGTGTGTGTGTGTGTGTGTGTGTGTGTGTCTGCGTGTGTTCAATCCCCGCAGCCATCCTTCTCTCCTCTCACTCAGCCAGACTAAACCCTATCCCCCCCCCCCCATCCCCATCCCCAGGTCCCCGGAAACATCCATTCCCATAAATCATTAGCCGATAAAGAAAAAAAAGTATCTCTGAAAACATCAAAAGGGAAACAATTTATTAATTTGGCACCTGTGGGCTCTCCCCTGACCAATTACACCCAGTAGCTCAAGGTTACAGTCTCCAACAACTCAGAGTCTCACAGTTTCATCCGTCCAGTGTCTCGCTAAGGCACTGATGACATCACTCAGTTTGCTTTCCAAATGGAACACTATTCCCTATGCAATGGCACCCTATTCACCCTAAATAGGGAATAAGGAATAGGGAATAGGAGATAGGGAATAGGGAATAGGAAATAGGGAATAGGGAATAGGGAATAGGGAATAGGGTGCCATTTGCGACACACCCTGGCACAATCAGAGAGGCTGTGATCTGGTTTTCTTTAATCCTCCAGGGTTTCTTTAATCCTGACGGTGGGCAGCCTTTGCTAACAGGCCTAACTACAAAACACACATACACACAAGCTGGCACGCACACACATAAACACACACACACACACATACATATACACACATACAAACACACACCGTACCATCCAGCCCATAGCCAAACATGACACAGTTGTGTGTGATCGTCCAGGATTAATAGACTTCCATCATTAGGATCATGTATAATTTGTTCTGGGATTCCTCGTTGAGGTTACCATAGTAACGTAGTTTACCACATCAGTCACAGGCTTCATTATTAAGTGCATGGATGATGTCGTCCCCACTGTGAGTGTACGTACATATCCCAACCAGAATCCATGGATTACAGGCTACATCCTCACTTGATCTAAAGGATAGAGCTGCCGCTTTCAAGGAGTGGGGCACTAATCCGGATGCTTATAAGAAATCCCGTTACGACTTCAAGCCATCAAGCAGTCAAAATGCCAATACAGGACTAAGGTCAAATCCTTCGGCGGATGTGGCAGGGCTTGCAAACTATCACAGATTACATAGGGAAACTGCCCAGACTGTCGTCTCACTCTCCGTAGCCGATGTGAGGAAAACCTTTAAACGGGTTAACTTTCAGTCAGATTACCAGGACGCGTGCTGTGCTGACCAGCTGACAAGTGACTTCACTGACATTTTCAACCTCTCCCTGACTGAATCTGTAATACCAACATGTTTCAAGCAAACCACCCTAGTCCCTGTGCCCAAAAACACCAAGGTAACCTGCCTAAATCACCATCGCCCTGTAGCACTCACATCTGTAGCCATGAAATGCTTTGAAAAGCTGGTCATGGCTCACATAAACATCATCTACCCAGACACGCTGGACCCACTCCAGTTCGCATACCACCGCAACAGATCCACTGATGACACAATCTCTATTGCACTCCATACTGCCCTATCCCACCTGGACAAGGGAAATACCTAAGTGAGAACGGTGTTCATTGATTATAGCTCAGCGTTCAACACCATAGTGCCCTCCAGTGTGGTGCCAAGACAACAACAACGTATCACTCAATGTCAGCAAGACAAAGAAGCTGATCGTGGACTACAGGAAACGAAGGGCCGAGCACGCCCCCATCCACATCGACGGGAAACTGTAGTGGAGTGCTTCGAGTTCCCCAGTGTCCACATCACTAAGGAATTATCATGGTCCACACACACAACACAGTCGTGAAGAAGGCACGACAACGCCTCGTCCCCCTCAGGAGGCTGAAAAGATTTAGGAATGGGCCCTCAGATATTCAGCTTCTAACCCCAAGCCATAAGACTGCTAAATAGTTTGTCTGGGTAGCTATTGGTTAACTATTTAACTATCTGCATTGACCTTTTCACTCATCACATATACTGCTGTTACTGTCTATTATCTATCCTGTTGTCTAGTCACTTTACCCCTACCTATATCTACCTCAATGACCTCGTAACCCTACACATTTCGATATAGCCTAGTTATCATTACTCATTGACTCAGTACTGGTATCCCATGCATATAGCCAAGTTATTGTTACTGATTGTGTATTTATACTGTGTGTTATTATTTTATAATTATTTCTCTTTATTTCTCTCTGTATTGTTGGGAAGCATTTATGTTGGTTATGAAGCTCATGACGAATACAATCTGATTTGATTAGTGTTGCTCCAGAACCATGATCAGAGAAAATACCTTTGGACTTCATGAGTTATCAGTTTGTTCATGTAATGTCAGGCAGACCAGTTACATCTTTATAAAGACAGTACATATTCTTGACTGTACATTGGCTAAATGCACCGCATTACAGTTTCTGTCACGTCCAGGCCAGAGTTTTAGGCTGGCGTGTTTAGGTTTCGTTTTTGGTGTAGGGTTTTTTGAGTTCTAGGTGTTCTATTTCTATGTTGGGGTAATGGTTCCCAATTAGAGGCAGCTGTGTGTCGTTGTCTCTAATTGGGAACCATATATATGTTTGGGGTTTTCATTAAGGTTTTGTGGGTAATTGTTTGAACATAGCTTGCTTTGTGTTTAGTTTGT
>QNTS01009466.1:23562-37587 GCA_003317085.1 Hucho hucho
GAACAGAACAGTGTAGTGACCACAGCATGTGGTGGTGGTGTAGGGGAACAGAACAGTGTAGTGACCACAGCATGCGGTGGTGGTGTAGGGGAACAGAACAGTGTAGTGACCACAGCATGTGGTGGTGGTGTAGGGGAACAGAACAGTGTAGTGACCACAGCATGTGGTGGTGGTGTAGGGGAACAGAACAGTGTAGTGACCACAGCATGTGGTGGTGGTGTAGGGGAACAGAACAGTGAAGTGACCACAGCATGTGATGGTGGTGTAGGGGAACAGAACAGTGTAGTGACTACAGCATGTGGTGGTGGTGTAGTGGAACAGAACAGTGTAGTGACCACAGCATGTGGTGGTGGTGTAGGGGAACAGAGCAGTGTAGTGACCACAGCATGTGGTGGTGGTGTAGGGGAACAGAACAGTGTGTGACTGTTTCCTGTGTCCAGGTTCATCCGGTCTGGAGAGAAGCATCGTGATCTGGAGACTGAGATCTCTAGGCAGAAGGAGAAGCTGGAGGTGCTGAAGGTAAGACTAGTGGCCATGTCTAAAGTCAATGTGAGCAAACCACATACAGTAGATCACAGTATTCTCTGAAGACACTGCAGTCTACTGTGTGTGTGTGTGTGTTTAAAGTTCCGTATGTAATCTATTTCATGATGATATGAGAATGAGATATTGAGAGAGTAGAAATATTCTAGCACGTCTTAACAATATTAATATATTCAAGTTCTTTATTTTATATCAGTAGTCAGTTTTTCTATTCCTGCCTCACTGTTGTCACCGTTGTTGTTTTAGAGACCCTTCATGTTGGATGTTCCAGCTCTGCTGCTGACCACTCTGGAGGAGCTCACTGAAGAACAGCTGAAGATATTTCAGTCTAACCTGAGTATTGGCTGGCTGCTTGGCTTTCCTCCCATCCCAAGTAGGCAGTTGGAGAACGCTGACGGACAGGACACAGTGGATCAGATGGTGAAGAGATACGACCCTGAGGGAGCTGTGAGGAACACACTGATGATCCTGAGGTGGATGAATCTGGATGATCTGGCAGAGCAGTTAGAGAGAGATCACACTAGAGGTAACATAACCAGAATGTACATCAATCTATTCATCACCATCACAGTTCAGTGTAGGTCTAACCAGAAAGAACCTTCAACTGACTTCATAATAACATTCAACAACACTCTTTTATTTATTGTGTGTATCCAGGTGATATCATTGTGATTAAACAGCACTCAACCATTCACTACATATTAGAAGAAGATAGAGAGAGATCACACTAGAGGTAACACAGCAAGATGATAGATCTATCATTACACGATCGGTTCCATGATGGGATATTGGCTGTGTCCAAAATCTATCTTGCCTACTACTTACTAAAACGACATACTGTGTACTAATCATACTACATACCATTTAGAACGTAATGTTTAGTAACAATGAATATCAACATACACGCTCATCCATGCTGTGAAGGTGTCATTTAATGCACAACTGCGTTGAATCCCGCCATTTGTTCATTTTGGTAAAGCGTGTCCCCTTATCTGATTACCAACTGTTGACAATCACCATTCTCTTCCTCAAAAGTGTGCAGCGAATTGTACTAGATGAATGAGCATGACCTCCTGGCATTTAAAGCATACTTGATTTTCTAAATTTAACATACTATAAAACATCATATTTTTGCATACCAAACAATGACTACTATTTAGAGCAAAAGTATGGGTATTTGGGACATGACCATTGAGTAATAGGGATTATATTCACACAAAGATCACCCCAGATTGTTAACGTTTAGTTGTAGTTATGTTATAACGTAGGATCAAAGTCTCCCTCCCCAGGCATGCAAACCCCCAGGTAGTCCCTATATTCACTCAGGCTCTCATCACAAATTCATTTATTCGTCCATAACTCCAGATTCCAACACTGTCTTCCCCTCCCAAGCCCTCTATCCATCCAGTGTTGTCATGGGGAAGCCTTACAGGTTCCGTATCCCCTCAGTACAGGACAGCTTACAGGTGAGAGGACTGGTGCACATGCACAACACTCTAACAATGCACAACACGCTCAATGTAAGCAAACCACATACAGTAGATCACAGTATTCTCTGAAGACACTGAAGTCTACTGTGTGTGTGTGTGTGTGTGTGTGTGTGTGTGTGTGTGTGTGTGTGTGTGTGTGTGTGGCAGGCAGAGTTCAACTATGGGCAGTCTGCCACTGTCCCCAGCACCTCTTCTAGATGGTGAGTGAAGATAATAACATTAAATTAGTCTAATATTAACAACTCTACCATAACAGATTCTATTACATCATCCTCATGAACTGAGTGAAATGAATGTAGAACAGTGNTGGTGGTGGTGTAGGGGAACAGAACAGTGTAGTGACCACAGCATGTGGTGGTGGTGTAGGGGAACAGAACAGTGAAGTGACCACAGCATGTGGTGGTGGTGTAGGGGAACAGAACAGTGTAGTGACCACAGCATGTGGTGGTGGTGTAGGGGAACAGAACAGTGTAGTGACCACAGCATGTGGTGGTGGTGTAGGGGAACAGAACAGTGTAGTGACCACAGCATGTGGTGGTGGTGTAGGGGAACAGAACAGTGTGTGACTGTTTCCTGTGTCCAGGTCGACCCCGTCTGGAGAGAAGCATCGTGATCTGGAGACTGAGAGCTCTAGGCTGGAGGGGAAGCTGGAGGTGCTGAAGGTAAGACTAGTGGCCATGCCTAAAGTCAATGTGAGCAAACCACATACAGTAGATCACAGTATTCTCTGAAGACACTGCAGTCTACTGTGTGTGTGTGTGTGTGTGTGTGTGTGTGTGTGTGTGTGTGTGTTTTAAAGTTCTGTATGTAATCTATTTCATGATGATATGAGAATGAGATATTGAGAGACCAGTAGAAATATTCTAGCACGTCTTAACAATATTAATATATTCAAGTTCTTTATTTTATATCAGTAGTCAGTTTTTCTATTCCTGCCTCACTGTTGTCACCGTTGTTGTTTTAGAGACCCTTCATGTTGGATGTTCCAGCTCTGCTGCTGACCACTCTGGAGGAGCTCACTGAAGAACAGCTGAAGATATTTCAGTCTAACCTGAGTATTGGCTGGCTGCTTGGCTTTCCTCCCATCCCAAGTAGGCAGTTGGAGAACGCTGACGGACAGGACACAGTGGATCAGATGGTGAAGAGATACGACCCTGAGGGAGCTGTGAGCAACACACTGATGATCCTGAGGTTGATGAATCTGGATGATCTGGCAGAGCAGTTAGAGAGAGATCACACTAGAGGTAACATAACCAGAATGTACATCAATCTATTCATCACCATCACAGTTCAGTGTAGGTCTAACCAGAAAGAACCTTCAACTGACTTCATAATAACATTCAACAACACTCTTTTATTTATTGTGTGTATCCAGGTGATATCATTGTGATTAAACAGCACTCAAACATACATTACATATTAGAAGTTAGAGAAATCTGTCTTTCTTACTACTTACTAAAACTACATACTGTGTATTAGTAGTACTACATACAATTTAGAAGGTAATGTTTAGTAACAAAGAATACAGGAAGCAGCAAATATCAAAATACTGCTCATCTATACTGTGAAGGTGTCATCTAATGCACAATTACGTTGAATCCCGCCATTTGTTCATTTAGTTAAAGCCCCTCCCCTTATCTGATTATCTCTTCCTCAAAATGATGAATTCTACTAGATGAATATGACATCCTGGCATTTAAAGCATACTTGATGTTCTACATTTCACATACTATAAAAACGTCCTATTTTCACATACCTGAAATGACTACTATTTAGAGAGTAAGTACAGTATGGGTATTTGGGACATGGCCATTGAGTAACAGGGATTATATTCACACAAAGATCACCCTAGATTGATAACATTGAGTTTTAGTCATGTTATAACGTAGGATCAAAGTTAACCAGCTAACTCCTCTCTCTCTCTCTCTCTCTCAGCCCCCATACTCCAAGAGAGTCCCTATAGTCACTCAGGCCCTTATCACAAATGTATATATTCGTCCAGAACTCCAGATTCCAGGCCTCACCGCTCCTTCCCAGCAATCTATGCATCCAGTGTTTTCATAGAGAAGCCTTACAGGTCCCTTCCCTCCTCAGAACAGCACTGCTTACAGGTGAGAGGATTGGTGCACGCGAACACCCTCTCATTTGAAAATAGGATCCTGCATTGTTAGAGAAATTAGAATGTGTGGGTGTGGCTATATTCATGTTCTTTATATCATTAGCCAGTACTTCTATTCCTTCCTTAAATGTTGTCACTCTTGTCACCTTTGTTATTTTAGAGTTCTCCAATATTGGATGTTCCAGCTCTGCTGCTGACCACTCTGGAGGTGCTCACTGAAGAACAGTTGAAGACATTTCAGTCTAACCTGAGTAGGTGCTGGCTGCCTGGCTTTCTTCCCATCTCAAGTAGGCAGTTGGAGAACGCTGACGGACAGGACACAGTGGATCAGATGGTGAAGAGATACGACCCTGAGGGAGCTGTGAGGAACACACTGATGATCCTGAGGTGGATGAATCTGGATGATCTGGCAGAGCAGTTAGAGAGAGATCACACTAGAGGTAACATAACAAGAATGTACATCAATCTATTCATCACCATCACAGTTCAGTGTAGGTCTAACCAGAAAGAACATTCAACTGACTTCATAAAAACATTCAGCAGGCCCATCTTTTATTTATTGTGTGTATCCAGGTGATATCATTGTGATTAAACAGCACTCAAACATACATTACATATTAGAAGTTAGAGAAATCTGTCTTTCTTACTACTTACTAAAACTACATACTGTGTATTAGTAGTACTACATACAATTTAGAAGGTAATGTTTAGTAACAAAGAATACAGGAAGCAGCAAATATCAAAATACTGCTCATCTATACTGTGAAGGTGTCATCTAATGCACAATTACGTTGAATCCCGCCATTTGTTCATTTAGTTAAAGCCCCTCCCCTTATCTGATTATCTCTTCCTCAAAATGATGAATTCTACTAGATGAATATGACATCCTGGCATTTAAAGCATACTTGATGTTCTACATTTCACATACTATAAAAACGTCCAATTTTCACATACCTGAAATGACTACTATTTAGAGAGTAAGTACAGTATGGGTATTTGGGACATGGCCATTGAGTAACAGGGATTATATTCACACAAAGATCACCCTAGATTGATAACATTGAGTTTTAGTCATGTTATAACGTAGGATCAAAGTTAACCAGCTAACTCCTCTCTCTCTCTCTCAGCCCCCATACTCCCAGAGAGTCCCTATAGTCACTCAGGCCCTTATCACAAATTTATATATTCGTCCAGAACTCCAGATTCCAGGCCTCACCGCTCCTTCCCAGCAATCTATGCATCCAGTGTTTTCATAGAGAAGCCTTACAGGTCCCTTCCCTCCTCAGAACAGCACTGCTTACAGGTGAGAGGACTGGTGCACGCGAACACCCTCTCATTTGAAAATAGGATCCTGCATTGTTAGAGAAATTAGAATGTGTGGGTGTGGCTATATTCATGTTCTTTATATCATTAGCCAGTACTTCTATTCCTTCCTTAAATGTTGTCACTCTTGTCACCTTTGTTATTTTAGAGTTCTCCAATATTGGATGTTCCAGCTCTGCTGCTGACCACTCTGGAGGTGCTCACTGAAGAACAGTTGAAGACATTTCAGTCTAACCTGAGTAGGTGCTGGCTGCCTGGCTTTCTTCCCATCTCAAGTAGGCAGTTGGAGAACGCTGACGGACAGGACACAGTGGATCAGATGGTGAAGAAATACGACCCTGAGAGAGCTGTGAAGATCACACTGATGATCCTGAGGTGGATGAATGAGCATGATCTCACTGAGAAGTTTCAGAGTGATCACACAGGTAAAACAGCAAGACCAATGAATCTGTTTTCTAAAAGTTAAATTAGTTGTTTATAGCTACATTGAGTGAATTTATCTTTCCTTCAATCAGAACCCACTGGCCTTGAGAAAGCTTTGGAGATCCTGAGGAAGATGAACTGGGATCTGTCTGAGAATTTAGAGAGAGAGGTGAGGAGTAGAGGGGATGTTTGCATTCACAACAACAATACCTGGTAAAAGACCTGGAGACAGGCAGACGAACATTGACCAACAGAAAGAGAGTCACCAAATGAAATTCTCTTCTAGTTGGCTTTCATCTAGCAAGGGTTCAATTGGAGTGAGGAACAATTCAAACTCTTATTTACAATGATGGGGAACAGTGGGTTAACTCACTTGTTCAGGGGCAGAACAACAGATCAGCTCTGGGATTTGATCCAGCAACCTTTCGGTTACTGACCCAAAGCTCTTACCACTAGGCTACCTGCCGCCCCGATTATAAACTGGTTACCAATGTAATTAGACCAGTAAAAGTAAATGTTTTGTTATACCCATGGTATATGGTCTGATATACCACGGCTGTCAGCAAATCAGCATTCATGGCTCGAACCACCCAGTTTCTAATTGAAAATATTTGTTAAGTGTATATTGTTTTTACATTGTAGAGGTCTCCTGAGGACTTTGAACCAGTAATCTATGGTCAAGAGGACAATGGAACATACCGGTAACTTGGTCTTCTCTTACCTGCTTTGACAGTTATAGTTTTCCATTTATGAAAGGATAATAGATCAAGTTAAATAAGTTACATTTAAATGTAAGAATTTGAAGTCTAATAGAACAGTTCATGCCATTTGTCATTTTAAAAGAAAGACCAACACACTGCTTTTGCCAGTATCCCTTATTTAAGATCTAATTAAACAACTTCCATAAACAACGTGATACTGACAGTGTGCTGGTATTTCTTTAGCTTTTAAGATATCATTGATTTATTCCCACACACCTTCAACAAGCAAAGCCAGATGTGCTTTTCCTATTTTAAATGCAATTTATGTCATACATTTGTCATAAACTACAGGCTCCAGTGCCCCAGTGCAGGTCTGTTCCAGTGCAGTATAACAGGCCTGGTGTTTAGGATGGAGGGAGAGGGAGAGGTGCTTTATAGGACAGTCCCCTGGGACAGGAGGCTTCTAGCCCAGAATGGCAAGAGACCTGCAGGACCCCTGTTCAAGTTTACATGCCTTAATGGGTCTGTCTGTCAACTCCACCTCCCCCACTGTGAGATCTTCCCTGGTAACTACACAGTTAATAAGAAAAGTGATTGTAGCGTTATCTATCTCTTGTTACTTTCTAACCAACAATGCTGCTTTATTTTTCTTTCCCAGGCGGTGGATGTGACTACCTGTCTGTAGCCCATGTGACTGATGACATCATTGAGTTCATCCCTCCCCATGATATAACAGAAACACACATTATAATAAACATCAGTGGATTCTGTGCTTATGGCCTCACCAAGGATAAGGATGCTCCTGTCTTCCCTATCAAAGCCCAGGTGTTGTTGTTCTACCAACCGTCAGATGACCCTGAACTGGAGTCTGTACTGCATGTGTTGTTGCTGCCTCGGAACGTTGTCCTAATGAAGGTGACTACTGTAATGCCATAACTGACATTTTACTTAGTGTCCTATCGGTCATTTGAAATGACCATTCTAAATCTTAGTTATTGATATTGTGAAGATATTTAACTCAACAAGAAAGTATACTACTCTACTCTAGGTGCAAGAGGAGAGGGCGAGGAGAAATGGCACGAGAGAAACCTTCATTGAAACAACCTCTGACTGTAAATTGACCCCTGATCAGACTTACAGCCTCTCCACTGATGGGTATCATCGGGTGATACCTGAGGTAATGATGGTTAATAGTTCAACATCCACTGAATAACAGCTTGATTCAATCAGATCCACATTAACACCTGATAACCGACAACTGCATAGCAGCTTCATTGTTTTTATTTAGGCTAGTCGGAGGTGTAAATGCATTACAGATGGCAAATCAGCAAACGGCTCCCGTCATTATAACTTTCGTGGATATTACCATTAGATGCACTGAGTAGCATTAGTAATTATCCCATGCAGCCTTGTTACAAGTTGGAACAGTGGAACGTGTGTTGTAATCTACACCTTGATTAGGCTGATACAGGTGTGGTTTTGTGACAATGACAAGAGCTCAGCGATTTGAACTCCAAAGCAGTTCCACCTCCGACATATCGCCTAAATAAAACCAATGATCTGCTGTGCAAGTGTCGGTTAGCCTGGGTTAGCGCTGGTTAGCGCTGGAACTGATTGAATCCAGGCCAAAGACTTCAAGAGGAAGTTAATGTTGTTCAACACCAAATGTTGTATAATTCCATAAACTGACACTGTCTTATGTTTGTCCTTTTTTAAAAATCCAGATAAAAAAGTTTGATAATGATAAAGACTACGAAAACTACACCACAACGTTTGCGGTATTCTTACCTGTCAAAGTTAAAAAAGCTGAACTGACATTGAAGAAGAAGAAGAATATAGCCTGGTCCACATTAGACCTACTGTCCAGTCTATTTGTGAATCGTGAATATCCATGGAAGGGTTTCTACAGATACCAAGGTAACAGTTCAGATAAAACAGTCTACGTTTTGTAAAGCACTAAGCAGTGTAATGGAAACTCATAACTCCCAAGGAGAGATAGGCCTACCGCTGGGAAGAGTAGCATACGACACACTGACGTCACACACAGATAAGCACGACTCTTGGCTGCAGTGAGAAAGCCATCACCATCCGCGCCCATTCAACATGGACTAGATTTACGTTTTATTACTTCTAAAGAAAATAACTTTTTTTGTGGTTCTGATGCGCTTACAATTAAGTTTTGGTTCTTGCTTGAACATTCACTAAGATTATAGTTGGTTGTGCAGAAATAACTATTATGGATGCAGCGGTTGTTAGCTAAACTCAGCAAAAAAAATAAACGTCAATTTTTCAGGACCCAGTCTTTCAAAGATAATTTGTACAAATACAAATAACTTCATTGTAAAGGGTTTAAACACTGTTTCCCATGCTTGTTCAGTGAACGATAAACAATTAATGAACATGCACTTGTGGAACGGTCGATAAGACACTAACAGCTTACAGACGGTAGGCAATTAAGGTCACAGTTATGAAAACTTAGGACACTCAAGAGGCCTTTCTACTGACTCAGAAAAACACCAAAATAAATATGCCCAGGGTCCTTGCTCATCTGCGTGAACGTGCCTTAGGCATGCTGCAAGGAGGCATGAGGACTGCAGATGTGGCCAGGGCAATAAATTGCAGTGTCCGTACTGTGAGACGCCTAAGACAGCGCTACAGGGAGACAGCTGATCGTCCTCGCAGTGGCAGACCAGGTGTAACAACACCTGCACAGGATCTGTACATCCGAACATCACACCTGCGGGACAGGTACAGGATGGCAACAACACCTGCCGAGTTAGACCAGGAACGCACAATCCCTCCATCAGTGTTCAGACTGTCCGCAATAGGCTGAGAGAGGCTGGACTGAGGGCTTGTAGGCCTGTTGTAAGGCAGGTCCTCACCAGACATCACCGGCAACAACGTCGCCTATGGGCACAAACCCACCGTCGCTGAACCAGACAGGACTGGCAAAAAGTGCTCTTCACTGACAAGTCGCGGTTTTGTCTCACCAGGGGGGATGGTCGGATTCGCGTTTATCGTCGAAGGAATGAGCGTTACACCGACGCCTGTACTCTGGAGTGGGATCGATTTGGTGGTGGAGGATCCGTCATGGTCTGGGGCGGTGTGTCACAGCATCATCGGACTGAGCTTGTTGTCATTGCAGGAAATCTCAACGCTGTGCGTTACAGGGAAGACTGATTTCCTGCAAGACAGGAATGTAAGTGTTCTGCCATGGCCAGCGAAGAGTCCGGATCTCAATCCCATTGAGCACGTCTGGGACCTGTTGGATCGGAAGGTGAGGGCTAGGGCCATTCCCCCCAGAAACATCTGTGAACTTGCAGGTGCTTGGTGGAAGAGTGGGGTAACATCTCACAGGAAGAACTTGCAAATCTGGTGCAGTCCATGAGGAGGAGATGCACTGCAGTACTTAATGCAGCTGGTGTCCACACCAGATACTGACTGTTACTTTTGATTTTGACCCCCTCTTTGTTCAGGGACACATTATTAAATTTCTGTTAGTCACATGTCTGTGGAACTTGTTCAGTTTATGTCTCAGTTGTTGAATCTTGTTATGTTCATACAAATATTTACACATGTTAAGTTTGCTGAAAATTAACGCAGTTGACAGTGAGAGGACGTTTCTTTTTTTGCTGAGTTTAGAATGCTAAAGCTCATTGATATAGGCTGTAGCAAAAGCTTTTACTGGTTGAAGTGTTTTTTAAGTATAATGCAGTTGATTTGGGATTATGACACAAACATTATATTAAGCAGGACATTTATACAAGCCTTAAAATCCAATTATAATCCAAAAGTAGTATGAAATGCACTCATAAGCAACATGTGAAGAGGCTTTTTTTGCTTGCGTTCTATAAGAACTCCACCTTGTTCTGCCACCAACTAGTGCGCATTGCACTCGTGAGGCAAAGTTTGCAAACACAGAAAGAGGTCTATAGGTTTTCATCACCATTATAAACCTCTCAATAACAAACTAAAGAAAGTTCATACTAGACAGTATCTTATCATCCTAGATATAATTTTAATACATCATTTCCCCCTCCCAGTTTCAGCTGTTTCCCCTGCAGCCACTCCTGCCAACCGCTCTACCCCCCCTGGTACAGCCTTCATCAAAAATCACAGGATGGCTCTAGAGACTCGCCTGGGACTCGTACAGCCCGTAGTCCTGCGTCTCCAGAATCATAGGGTTCTTAATGACGAGGAGAGGGAGGAGGTGGTCAGCAAATCCACAAAGACCCTACAGAACCAAGCCCTGCTGTACATGGTGGTGAAGAAAGGGGCAAGTGCCCAGGAACACTTCTACCAGGTCCTGAAGGCAGTAGATCCCTTCCTGGTCAAAGACCTGGAAGAGCAGACAGTCTAAGACAGGTAAATATCAAAACATTTAGCAGAGACAGAGAGAGTACTTTGAGGAGGAGCCATCCTGACCAGAGGTGGTTGGTGTATAACGTGATTGGACACCATTCTCACCAGCACTCCCATCAGTCTGTAGTTTACTATACAAGCCCCAGGTCACCATTCTCACCAGCTCTCCCATCAGTCTGTAGTTTACTATACAAGCCCCAGGTCACTATTCTCACCAGCACTCCCATCAGTCTGTAGTTTACTATACAAGCCCCAGGTCACCATTCTCACCAGCACTCCCATCAGTCTGTAGTTTACTATACAAGCCCCAGGTCTCAGTCAAGGTGACATCACTGTGAGGCTACAGTCTACCAGACACCCCCCCCCCACCTCTCTAATTTCCTTAATTTTGTCACTAGAGTCAAATACTTTCTGTGGCACAAATCAGAGTCAAATTCTTTCAATAGAACAAACTTTGCGTCAGGATAGGCAACCGAAATGTATCATTAATATTATGGGGGGGGATTTTCGGCACAACATCGGCACCTATTTCAGTCCAACTCAAGCACTGCGCTTACAGGAGAGAGGAGGTGAGGATGGATGGCTTATTGGTGAGTGTTTGCTACCCATTAGAAGTATGTTTTCCAGCAACTTCAATGGTCCTCTCTTTGTATGTTGACATGTGTTATGGTCAAGACACAAATGAGCGAGCCAAATAAAACCTTTTGGTTATACTCAATCTCTGACACTAGTGCCTCAATTTCAGTCTCCGAATTTTAAAACATTTGTTGCGCCGATGTAGGCTATTTCATGGTATGTCGTTGTGTATTCCCCACAGGCTTTGATTTAGGGGCGTTTCGACATGCAAATAGCCAAGGTCGTGCATGAGCACTGAGGCTGAGAACAATTGGTATTTATCAACAGTTATCTCCTACCGGTGTGCCTATGACGCTTGTAGGATTGTTTGATAAATCACACAATTTCAATGCTACGAACATTCTAAATTCCATTCGTAAGTTGTATTTTAGAATAGTTTTAGTATAGCCAATTGGAATTTGTGGTCTGTATATTTTATCATTTCATTTAGGATACCATCAACACCACTGCACTTTTTGGGTTGGAGGGTTTGTCCTGTAGTTCATTTAATATAATTGGTGAATCCAGTGGGTTCTGGTTGTCTTTTAATAGTTGATTCTAAGATTTGTAATTGATCAAGTATATGTTTTTTATGTTTGTTCTTTGTTTATACAGCCAAAAAGATTAAAGAAGTTGCTTATCCATACATCTGTTTTGGATAGATAACTCTTTGTGTTGTTTGTTTAGTGTGTTCCAATTTTCCAAGAAGTTGTTAGATTCTATGGATTCTTCAATTACATTGAGCTGATTTCTGACGTGCTGTTCCTTCTTTTTCCATAGTGTATTCCTGTATTGTTTTAGTGATTCACCATAGTGAAGGCGTAGGCACCAGGTTTTCTGGGTCTCTGTTTTTGGTTTGATAGGTTTCTAAAAAATGTTCTTAGGTTTTTTGCATTCTTCATCAAACCATTTGTCATTGTTGAAATGTTTTGATTTGATAGGGAAGCTGAAAGGTAAAATATACTGTTAGGCTTTCTACTGCCAAGTTTACACCTTCACTATTGCACTGAAATGTTTTGACCAGGAAGTTGTTTAAATGGGATAGGATTTTTTTGTGAGTGAAGGATAAGCAGCCAACAAGTTCTCAGCATATGTGGGAACTCCTTCAAGACTGTTGGAAAAGCATTCCTCATGAAGCTGGTTGAGAGAATGCCAAGAGAGTGCAAAGCTGTCATCAAGGCAAAGGGTGGCTACTTTGAAGAATCTCAAATATAAAATGTATTTAATGTTTAACACTTTTTGGGGGGTTACTACATGATTCCATATGTTTTATTTCATAGTTTTGATGTCTTCACTATTCCAAGAAAATAGTAAAAAAAAACTGAAATGAGTAGGTGTGTCCAAACTTTTGACTGGTACTGTATATGATATAAGCTTCAGAGATGACTGTTACATTTAGGAACAGTCATCATAATGGTATGGCAGTAGCAGTAGTAGTAGTAGCATCAGTAAAGAAGTAGTAGCAGCAGTAGTAGTAGTAGCATCAGTAAAGAAGTAGTGGTGGTAGTAGTAGTAGTAGCAGCAGTAGTAGTAGTGGTAGTAGTAGCATCAGTAAAGAAGTAGTAGAGGTGGTAGTAGTGCTGTTGATTTAACTGAATTATGATACAATTGATTATTTCACCATAGTACATCACCCTCTTTTAATCCACAGCCTCACCAACAGAAGTGAAGTCTGCAGGTAACTGGTCTCATCAAACCTTATACTTGTCTTAGTCTCGTCAACTCAATCATAAAGTGATAATATGAGGAATTAAATTGTGAAGAACTCATTCTCCTAATGGTTCTGTGTTGTAAAATAAATTGTGCGTGCTCCATGTTGATTCTACCTGCAGTTTAACCTAGCTCATAAACTGCACCATAAACTGTAACTACTATATTCTTTATGGTCTGGCACTTTATCAAGTGACTTCTTAAAGGTTCTGCACAGTCAAAATCATGTTTTTCATGAAATGTGATGATATTTGGATTAAATCAGATCAAAGTATGAAAAATGACTGTTGCTTCTGCATTGATGAAGTTTGATCATAAAGTTACTGGTCCCCCTCCCCCACGTCCACCAGATGGATTCAGGAGCCGGGGTTATTAAGGGCTTTTTGTGACGTCACAAAATCCTCAAATTTGAATACACCAATGGTAACATCTAATTGTCTTTCCTTAATTTAAATAAGTTCTGCCTTGTAACCAACATCGCAGAATGGTGTGGTTTATATAGCAGCGTGTTCGATTAATAGGGGAAACCTGTAAATATACACTGCTCAAAAAAATAAAGGGAACACTTAAACAACACAATGTAACTCCAAGTCAACCACACTTCTGTGAAATCAAACTGTCCACTTAGGAAGCAACACTGATTGACAATAAATTTCACATGCTGTTGTGCAAATGGAATAGACAACAGGTGTAAATTATAGGCAATTAGCAAGACACCCCCAATAAAGGAGTGGTTCTG
>QNTS01009467.1:17316-46202 GCA_003317085.1 Hucho hucho
TACATGGGTTAAAGTATACATGGGTTAAAGTATACATGGGTTAAAGTATTCATGGGTTAAAGTATACATGGGTTAAAGTATACATGGGTTAAACTCTACATGGGTTAAAGTCTACATGGGTTGAACTCTACATGGGTTACAGTCTACATGGGTTAAAGTCTACATAGGCTAAAGTCTACATGGGTTAAAGTATACATGGGTTAAAGTCTACATGGGTTAAAATTTACATGGGTTCAACTCTACAAAGGTTAAAGTATACATGGATTAAAGTCTACATGGAATAAAGTATACATGGGTTATAGTATACATGGGTTAAACTCTACATGTGCTAAAGTCTACATGGGTTATACTCTACATGGGTTATAGTATACATGGGTTAAAGTCTACATGGGTTAAAGTATACATGGGTTAAACTCTACATGTGCTAAAGTCTACATGGGTTATAGTATACATGGGTCATGCTCTACACGGGTTAAAAACATGTCTTGTCCTGTTAAAGAAGAGGTCAGAGAAGAATGGAATAGAGCATCTTTCAGTTGTATTGATGTCATTCATATCAGTACCACTGCTTTCCTTCTCTCCCTCCTCATCTCTGCTTAATTTGATCAGAGAATCTGCTGACGCAGTGTGTGTGCCTGCCTCATGTGAAACCAATTTATAATAAAAACCCTCTTTCTTTCTCTCAGAGGGCGAGGCGGGGCGCATACACATCTTCGGGGAGGTGAGGCGTAACCCCCCCCCAACAGCCAGGTCAACATAACCGGATCACCATAAGTCCTGACCCTTCTATTGGATATGGTAGCAGAGGACACGTCTGTCCACCTATAACCCCTCAAACGGGAATAGAAGTCAGGTGTTGAACTCATATAGATATATTCTAAGCAGGTGCAATCCAAACCAATGACGTCATGGCTTTTAGATAGGATTGAAGAAGTTACCATGGAACATCACCCAGGGTGTCAACCAGGCCCGTCATCATCTGGTTGCCATGGTGAGGGATCCATAAAAATAAAGAGTCACACACTCTATACGTAAGTACAGTGCCTTCAGAAAGTATTCACACCCCTTGACTTTTTCCACATTTTGTTTTGTTACAACCTACATTTAAAATTGATTAAATTTGAGATTTTGTGTCACTGATCTACACACAATATACCCCATAATGTCAATGTGGAATTAAGTAATTTTTTTCTGAAATGTTTACAAATAAATAAAAAATGAAAAGCTGAAATGTCTTGAGTCAATAAGTATTCAACCCCTTTGTAATGGTAATCCTAAATAAGTTCAGGAGTAAAAATGTGCTTAATAAGTCACATAATAATTTTTTTTAATGACTGCCTCATCTTTGTACCCCACACATAAAACCATCTGTTAAGTCCCTCAGTCAAGCAATGAATTTCAAACACAGACTCAACCACCAAGACCAGGGAGGTTTTCCAATGCCTCTTTCCAATGCCTCTCTTCCAATACCACTCTTCATATTTTCAAGCATAGTGGTGGCTGCATCATGTTATGGGTATGCTTGTAATCGTTAAGGACTGGGGAGTTTTTCAGGATAAATAAACAAACAGAATGGAGCTAAGTACAGGAAAAATCCTAGAGGAAGACCTGGTCAGTGTGCTTTCCACCAGACACTGGGAGATGAATTCAGCTTTCAGCAGGACAATAACCTAAAACACAAGGCCAAATCTACTCTGGAGTTGTTAACCAAGAAGACAATGAATGTTCCTGAGTGGCCGAGTTAGAGTTTTGACTTAAATCTACTTGAAAATCTATGGCAAGACCTGAAAATGGTTGTCTAGCAATGATCAACAACAAATTTCACAGAGCTTGAAGAATTTTGAAAAGAATAATGGGGAAATGTTGCACAATCCAGGTGTGACTCACCCAGAAAGACTCACAGCTGCTAAATGTGCTTCTACAAAATATTGACTCAGGGGTGTGAATACTTAAGTAAATTAGATATTTTAGTATTTCATTTTCAATATATTTGGAAAAAAATTCTAAAAACATATTTTCACTTGTGGATGAGAAAAAAAAACAATTTAATCAATTTTGAATTCGGGCTGTAACAGAACAAAATGTGGAATAAATCAAGGGGTATGAATTCTTTCTGAAAGCACCTTATGTATAACTATGTATATATCTATGTACATAACTCTATATAACTATTTATATACAGTGAGCTCCAACAGTATTGGGACAGTGACATTTTTTGTTGTTGTTGTGGCTCTTTACTCCAGCACTTTGGATTTGAGATGATACAACGACTGCGAGGTTCACGTACAGGCTGTCATATTCCTAAGCGCGCAATGATCACATCAAGCTTGTGACTCTACTAACTTGTTGGATGCAGTTTGCTGTTTGTTTTGGTGGCATTTCAGATCATTTTTTTGTGCCCAATGGAAATGAAATGGTAAATAACCTATTGAGTCATTTTTTGGAGTCACTTTTATTGTAAATGAGAAAATAATATTTAGAAACACTTCTGCATGAATGTGGATGAGTAAGAGTCACAAGCTTGATGCAATCATTGGTTGCTAGGAATATGGGACCAAATACTAAACTTTTGAATACTTGGAGGGAATGGAGGGACTGTAAAAAGCTCTCTCTAAATTCTGAACAGTTCACCTGATATGAATGAAAATACCCTCAAATTAAAACTGACAGTTCGAACTTGAACCTACATAATCATTGTGTCATTTCAAATCCAAAGTGCTGGAGAACAGAGCCAAAACAACAAAACGTTTGTCACTGTCCCAATACTTTTGGAGCTCACTGTAACTCTATAAATAACTATGTATATAACTCTATATAGTATATAACTATGTATATAATTCTATATATAACTCTATATAGTATATAACTATGTATATAATTCTATATATAACTCTATATAGTATAAGCTCCCAGTAATTTATTGGGTAACCCACCAACGGGCCTTCTTCTGGGAGAGGGATCCAGACAAAGCACCACCATGGCAGCCCACCATATGGAAGACATATTGTCCAGCGGTCCCGATGTTGGACTAGTAACCAGGAAGGTTGCAAGATCGAATACCCGAGCTGACAAGGTAAGAATCTGTCGTTCTGCCCCCTGAACGAGGCAGTTAACCCCACTGTTCCTAGGCCGTCATTCAAGATAAGAATTTGTTCTTAACTGACTTGCCTAGTTAAATAAAGGTACAATATAAAAATAAAACATATATAAATGTCCCGATGTCCCCAGGACACAAACACTTACTCACTGCAGACGACACTAAACTGCATTTACAGGCTCACTTTACAAAACACTTCTAAAATAAAGGGCCAAATAATATAATATGAGAGACTAGTGGATAGCATCAGTCTGTCTGTCTGCCTGTCTGTCTGTCTGTCGGTCTGCCTGTCTGTCGGTGATCTATGATGTGATGACAGATTGACGGGAGGGCTTGTTATAGTTGAGATGGAATTTTTCATGAATCCCCAGCGTTCCTTTAATTAACATTGCTCTGAATATACGTTGGCCGGACTTCACGGGGACAATGTGTGTGTGTGTGTGTGTGTGTGTGTGTGTGTGTGTGTGTGTGTGTGTGTGTGTGTGTGTGTGTGTGTGTGTGTGTGTGTGTGTGTGTGTGTGTGTGTTTCACAGAGACATATTTCTGCTGTTTTAATATTTTTCTTTGAATAAGAAATGGACAGCATGAGAGAAGTTATATGTTATCTCTCAAATACATATTACAGACTCTGACTGACTGTTCCATGTGATTTGTGTTCTAAAAATAACTGGGTGAGATATGAGTGCTGTTTAGGTCATTATACAGTATATAATGTTCCAAGAAACCAGTAATGTCTTTCCCACAGGTAATGCACACATGCATGTACACTCTCTCTCTCTCGCTCTCTCTCTCTCTCTCTCTCTCTCTCTCTCTCTCTCTCTCTCTCTCTCTCTCTCTTTCTCAGGTAGTCCCCCCCTCTCTCTCTTCCTCTCCCTCTCCCTCTCCCTCTAGTCTCTCTCTCGCTCTCCCTCTCTCCCTCTCTCAGGTAGTCTCTCTCTCTCCCTCTCTCTTCCTCTCCCTCTCTAATGTAGTCTCTCCCTCTCTCCCTCTCTCCCTCTCTTTTCCTCTCCCTCTCTCAGGTAGTCTCTCTCTCTCTCCCTCTCTCAGGTAGTCTCTCTCTCTCCCTCTCCCTCTCTCAGGTAGTCTCTCTCTGATAGCCAGGCGGGTGGTAAAGGGTCCTGTCTGTCTGTTCCGAATCTGTGTGAGTTCTGTGCCAACATAAACCCTACAGGCGCTGGGCTAAGCTGAGCTGGGATGTTGTGTCTGGGAAAAATCAATCCCTCCAACAGCGCAGCACAAAGAGAGTGTGTGTGTGTGTGTGTGTCTGTGTGTTTGTGTGTGTGTGTGTGTCTGTGTGTGTGTGTGTCTCTCTGTGTGTGTGTGTGTGTGTGTGTCATTCACTGTGCCGAATAACCTGCCCATGTTTCCTCCTTCCTGCTGGAAGCTAAACAGACAGAAGGGGAAGCAGTGGGCCACGTTTACCAAGAAAAGGTTTCTAAAAATTCTTCAAGAAAAACCTTGAAGAATGTCACGGTTGAGTAAGGTATATAGGTCATTGGTGTATTGGGGTCTTAACTCTGTAGCCTGTAGCGTAGGTTGTGTTGTGTTAGTGGTGGAGATGGCTGTACACATGCTCAGCGCTAAACCAGGGGTCTTCAATTCTACTACACCCTTTAATCATTATCATTTGGAAAGCCTCTGAATAGTTCACTTCTACAGTATGTTCTTATAATCATGTATTGGTAAAATTGGTTACATTTCCACCAAATGATACTTTACATGCATCATGTATTGATTTACAATCTCTAAAATACTTTATCTGAAGGTCTGCTTGTAAGCTAATAATACATCATTATTGAGTTTGTAATAAATATCTTGTAAATTCTCATTTGTTAATAGTGAACAATAGGGATACAACAATATCTGTTAGGTCTACAAATATATATACTTATATTCAATAGGAAATGTACAGGCAAATTAGGCTACAAACAGCCTTTAACAAAGCAGGAGAGACTGCAGTGGTATGCAGCCACCAAATCACTAATTTCGTTGTATTGGGAAAACAATACTCTACAGGAGATTGGAAAAGAATGACGGAAATACATTCAATGTCTTGTTAAAAAATACCTGCACAGCAGGAGAGGTGCCGGTGAACATATGACCAGACGAGGGTTCAACACATGCGCACTGTTACGCATAATTATAGCTAATAAGATCAGTGTTGTAATGAATGAGCAAATTGGTATTTTTACTGAAAGGCGGTTGATTTTATTTTTTCCCAGTATTTAAATGAAAATGAACATGTTTATTGCCTTGGAGTCAACAGCGAATGATACAGAATGATGCAGTGTAGCTTTCATCAGTCATTACAGTGGACATACAAACACGTACAATTAAATCTAAAAGAAAACAATCGATGCGGTTTATGAATCAATCTTCGCAGAGATTGAAATAATTTAAAATCGAATTGACGTAATTTATTCAGTTCAACAACAGCTCATAAATCATGAAAAAAATTAGGTTGAAGCATTTTGAAAACATGTTATATTAACCTGGGTGCCTTTCCATCCATTCTATTCTATTCTATTCCATTCTATTCTATTCTATTCCATTCTATTCTATTCTATTCTATTCTATTCTATTCTATTCTATTCCATTCCATTCCATTCTATTCTATTCTATTCTATTCCATTCTATTCCATTCTATTCTATTCTATTCTATTCCATTCCATTCTTTTCTATTCTATTCCATTCCATTATATTCTATTCCATTCTACTCTACTCTATTCCATTCTACTCTGTTCCATTCTACTCTATTCTATTATATTCAGACCTATAAAAAGTGTAGCCTATTGTAGCCTATATCCTATCAACCTCAGTCTTTGACTTCCATGGAGTGTGGATATACAGGCCACTGGTTTTGCTTGTAAACTACAGTGGCAGCTATTGCCTGTAAACAGCGACACAGTGACTTGATGTAAATCTTATGCAATTGATATAAAAAGCGTATCTGGTGGTGTGGGTCCCTACTATGTAAGCCTGTTCCCGCCTCCTGCCTCCCCCCCCAAAAAAACAATGTCTGATTATGAATTATGAGAAGTCATAATTATGAGCTAGTAACTCGTCATTATGAGATAAGTCATTATTATGAGCTAGTAATTCATTATTATGAGCTAGTAATTCATTATTATGAGATAGTAAGTCATTATTATGAGATAGTAATTCATTATTATGAGATAGTAAGTCATTATTATGAGATAGTAAGTCATTATCATGAGATAGTAAGTCATTATTATGAGATAGTAAGTCATTATCATGAGATAGTAAGTCATTATTAAGTCTGAAACATGGAGGTTGATCCCTTTTAAAGGAGCAATCTTGGAAATAAATACTAACAAAGCGTATTCCCTGCCACTTTGTTTGGTAAACAGGTGAGGAATGGAGAAGGAGAAATAACCATTCTCAAATACATAGACACAAGGACTCTTACATATGGATGCAAGGACTGACCAGCCATGAGATCAAAATAATAGTTTTAACCATGTTTTGAAGCTATACAGTGTTTGTTTGCAATTACATGGTCTACAAACAATGGAGTTAAACAAGCTTATGTTTTGGGTTCTGATGGGGTACGACCATTGGTCAAGTTATATTCTTCAAGAATCAATGGCTATATTTTAATAATAATAATAATAAATGACTTACTATCTCATAATAATGACTTACCACGTCATAATAATGACTTACTATCTCATAATAATGACTTACCACGTCATAATAATGACTTACTATCTCATAATAATGACTTACTATGTCATAACTCATAGTCAGATGTATTTATTTTGGTGGTGGGAACGAGCTTCCATACACTTCACGTTCAATCAAAGATAATATTATGTGACACTTCTTAGCCAATCAGAGGGACAGTGAACAGGTGTTTTTTCTGGGCTTATTCTAACCAATCACCGAGCACAAATGCAAGGCTCTCATAGGCTCTCAACATAATTCTCAACGTCGCGTCCCATTGACATCGAGCATGAGTCTTTATCTGCTGGTTGCGCTCAAAGAAATTCGCGTGGCAAAATGGGGTGAATCAGTTACAGGGTTATATGGACCATATGATGTGAATTGTGTCGAATAAATACAACTGAAGGGTGTACAAAAGTATAGAATTAATTCCAAAAGTACAAAGTATACCAATATTACGCGGGAATAGTAGACAGTAGAATGTATAGTAGCCATGTTATATATACTACTTTTTGATTCACGTTGAAATTTCTTAGAGTTTTTATTAAATTAATTGAGTATTAACAGATGAGTTCAATAAAACCATTCCAGATAGGAACATATCCAACAAATAACTCTCTAAATAAATATATCGAATTATAAGGTTAGCTAAGTGGAACAACGTTTAATTGATCAAGTAGGCAAATACTTTATCGATTAAACAAATTAGATGTAATTTTATAAGTTGTTCATCATAAACGGTGTAGGCTTAAATTTTTATGTTTACTTTTTTTTTTTTTAGGTTTCAATGTCTTAGTGTTGGTTAATCACGCCAATGATCAATAACGTTATTATGGCATTATAAGGTACTATATTTTTAATAGTTGTTATCGTCGTACTACTTATTTTGAATATATGGTTAATATAATGTAATAGCAATAACCCCATGAATTAATAATGATATCATAATAGCCTGATATCATAATAGCCTGCCGCTTCAAGCAACAAAAAAAAATGAATAAAATAAACTTGTTTTAATTTCTGCCGAGGAGGGATTTAATTTCGATAACCTTGTTACCCTACAGCAATTGAGAACAACAGTATTTTCACCATTGAGCACTAGGAAAACATTGAGCAAATGGCAGCTAGAAACTAAGGAAAGTATAAAGAGCATTTTATATCACACAGAAAGGTATAAGCTCATAGTTCCATTAGCCTGTGAACCACATGCGCAAACTGCCATAACGGTTTATTGCTCTAAGGATCCATGTCAAATGTTTACCCGATGAAGTGAGGGCATAACGGCTCTAAATAAGAAATAAGAAATGTTACACAAAAGAAGGACAATCAATGTCTTAGGGCTATAGTTTGTGTTGATTTGTCTGTGCTATTTTAGTACGTAGAATTTTTTTATCTAATAAAATCTAGGCTAAAACCAAAACAGTATAGGCACTTCTCAACAAATTTGGCACAATGAATGCCATGGCCACAACGAAAAGTGGCATCCTACTCACTGGGTACACACTGGTTGAATCAACGATGTTTCCACGTCATTTTAATGCAATTACGTTGAACCAACGTGGAATAGACATGGAATTGAGGTCTGTGCCCAGTGGTATTTTACATTCATCCATATTGGCTATAGGCTACATAATTTAAATATGCATCACAATATGTTGGTGCTTATTTACATAGATTTAGGGCTACCATAAATATATATACACATATAAACTCATCAAAAAAAGAAACGTCCCTTTTTCAGGACGCTGTCTTTCAAAGATAATTCGTAAAAATCTAAATAACTTCACAGATCTTCATTGTAAAGGGTTTAAACACTGTTTCCCATGCTTGTTCAATGAACCATAAACAATGAATGAACATGCACCAGTGGAATGGTAGTTAAGACACTAACAGCTTACAGACGGTAGGCAATTAAGGTCACAGTTATGAAAACGTAGGACACTAAAGAGGCCTTTCTACTGACTCTGAAAAACACCAAAAGAAAGATGCCCAGAGTCCCTGATCATCTGCCTGAATGTGCCTTCGGCATGCCGCAAGGAGGCATGAGGACATTTCAATGTCCGTACTGTGAGACGCCTAAGACAGTGTTACAGGGAGACAGGACAGACAGCTGATCGTCCTCGCAGTAGCAGACCACGTGTAACAACACCTGCACAGGATCGGTACATCCGAACATCACACCTGCAGGACAGGTACAGGATGGCAACAACAACTGCCCGAGTTACACCAGGAACGCACAATCCCTCCATCAGTGCTCAGACTGTCTGCAATAGGCTGAGAGAGGCTGGACTGAGGGCTTGTAGGCCTGTTGTAAGGTAGACATCACCGGCAACAACGTCACCAAAGGGCACAAACCCACCGTCGCTGGACCAGACAGGACTGGCAAAAGGGGCCCTTCACTGAGGAGTCGCGGTTTTGTCTCACCAGGGGTGATGGTTGGATTCGCGTTTATCGTCGGCGGAATGAGCGTTACACCGAGGCCTGTACTCTGGAGCGGGTTTGATTTGGAGGTGGAGGGTCCGTCATGGTCTGGGCGGTGTGTCACAGCATCATCGGACTGAGCTTGTTGTCATTGCAGGCAATCTCAACGATGTGCATTACAGGGAAGAAATCCTCCTCCCTCATGTGGTACCCTTCCTGCAGGTAGCCTAGTGGTTAGAGCGTTGGACTTGTAACCGGAGGGTTGCAAGTTCGAATCCCCGAGCTGACAAGGTAAAAATCTGTCGTTCTGCCCCTGAACAAGGCAGTTAACCCACTGTTCCCCGGGCGCCGAAGGCGTGGATGTCGATTAAGGCAGCCCCCCGCACCTCTCTGATTCAGAAAGGTTGGGTTAAATGCGGAAGACACATTTCAGTTGAAGGCATTCGGTTGTACAACTGACTAATAATGGTGACTTTGACTCATCCTGACATGACCCTCCAGCATGACAATGCCACCAGCCATACTGCTCGTTCTGTGTGTGATTTCCTGCAAGACAGGAATGTCAGTGTTCTGCCATGGTCAGCGAAGAGCCCGGATCTCAATCCCATTGAGCACGTCTGGGACCTGTTGGATCGGAGGGTGAGGGCTAGGACCATTCCCCCCAGAAAAGTCTGGGAACTTGCAGGTGCCTTGGTGGAAGAGTGGGGTAACATCTCACAGCAAGAACCGGCAAATCTGGTGCAGTCCATGAGGAGGAGATGCACTGCAGTACTTAATGCAGCTGGTGGCCACACCAGATACTGACTGTTACTTTTGACCCCCCCTTTGTTCAGGGACACATTATTCCTTTTCTGTTAGTCACATGTCTGTGGAACTTGTTAAGTTAATGTCTCAGTTGTTGAATCTTGTCATGTTCATACAAATATTTACACATGTTAAGTTTGCTGAAAATTAACACAGTTGACAGTGAGAGGACATTTCTTTTTTTATATATATATTTATACCTGGTTAAATAAAATATTAAATTGACTCAGAGCAATTATCTCTCATGTGCACACGATGTGCATTTATCAAAGCAGTCTTTTTAACTCCTAATCAAATGAATGTCATGTGTTGTGTCTCCCTCGTGTTTACAAAGAAAACAAGAAAAAAAATGTCCCTCTTCCTTGACCTCCCATTTTCCATCTCCATCTCTGTTGTCTGAATAATAACAGAGCTGGTTTAGCGCTGACTTTCACTAGTGTCGTGTGCAGAAGGACTTTAGTGGGACCAGTGGCATCGTCTGTAAAGCAACGGCATTTTGGTTCCTTACCCCGGGTAAACCTTCAGGGGGCTTTCTTTGCATTCATTTGTTCAGTCTGCTGCAAGTCTCTGGAAAACATCTAATTCGTTTTATAACCAACCCCAGATGCGGCAGTGTGTATGAGAGAGTGTGTGTATGCGTGTGTGTTCGCCAGTGCTTGAAAGAAAGGGGTCTTGCTGCAAGGGGAAAAGGAGAACGAAGAAATAAACGGTTTGGAATTTTTCGATTCAAAGTTTTTTTTGGGAGGGTTTTAGGAATGAACGCAGATACGTGCGTTTCATACTGTGATATGACATCCATGGATTCATATTATAACACGCCTTCGCCACACGATAGGGATGACCAACCATCGAATCCCTTCAGAATATTCCAACCGAGTGAAACCAAATACATCCCAACGTTCCTACCTAAAGGACAACAGGGTTACGAGGAGAAGTCTCGGAGTCCTTTCCAACAGGAGTGCCAGTCACTGGATGGCGGCACAGAGGAGGGCAACAACTTCAACAAATACCACCTCTTCATGCAACGACCGACCTGCAAAACACCACCGGAAGGCGAAAAACTCCATCAGGAAAACGGAGGACACAGCGGCGCGCTCATCCCCTGCTATGGTGAGTTCCAAACGGTTCTAGAGCGCCGTTCCTGCGGGAAACAATCAGCATCCAAACGCGCTCAGAACTGGTGCCTTGACCAAAATCAAAACATCCTATTCATTATATGTACAGGTTAAAACATCCTATTCAATATATGTACAGGTTAAAACATCCTATTCATTATATGTACAGGTTAAAACATCCTATTCATTATATGTACAGGTTAAAACATCCTATTCATTATATGTACAGGTTAAAACATCCTATTCATTATATGTACAGGTTAAAACATCCTATTCATTATATGTACAGGTTAAAACATCCTATTCATTATATGTACAGGTTAAAACATCCTATTCAATATATGTACAGGTTAAAACATCATATTCATTATATGTACAGGTTAAAACATCCTATTCATTATATGTACAGGTTAAAACATCCTATTCATTATTTGTACAGGTTAAAACATCCTATTCATTATTTGTACAGGTTCAAACATCCTATTCAATATATGTACAGGTTCAAACATCCTATTCAATATATGTACAGGTTAAAACATCCTAGTCATATTTGTACAGGTTAAAACATCCTATTCATTATATGTACAGGTTAAAACATCCTATTCATTATTTGTTCAGGTTCAAACATCCTAGTCATATTTGTACAGGTTAAAACATCCTAGTCATATTTGTACAGGTTCCACTCAAATAAAAGGTTTAAAAGTTATTTTATATAATTTCAGAGGCAACGAGAGCAAAATAAACGTTTCGGCGTCTAGGCCATCGTCTGTCAATCAGAACCCAAACAGACAAAACAGCAATGGCTAGGTTACTGAACTAACAACCAGGAACCTTGTGGGCAAGGGGCCATAACAACAGTTAAAAATGTGCAGATTTTATGAGGCCAGAGTGTAACTGGAGTGAGTTAAGTGAACCCAGCATTTAAAATCCCTTATTAAAGCATCATTCTAACAGGAAGACGCATGCTATCGTCTGTCTCTTAGAAACTTCATGACCATATATATTTTATGAAGCCACGATGTTGGTGAGCTCAATACAATAATGACAAATAATGCTGAAGGATTTCATTCTGGTATAGGCATCCCTATTCTGTATTATTTCTTGCCTGTGTTGATATTTTGATGACTTGCACCCAACAGCATGCTGGCGTAGCCTAATAGTCTCTGTTTGAGATTTTTACAGTCTACTTTCTTAACACACCAACAAACCTCATACATAAGGCTACCAACTTATCCAACTTATATATTACGCTATCACTTTCGTTCAACACAAGTATAGGGGAGCTAATTTAGATTGGGATTGGTTATTTTTAACATTAGCTATAGAAGTAGAAGCTCCGGCAAGTCCCCGACATGTGAGAATAAGCAATAAACTGAAAACTGTGCTGTTCAATGATTTACTGCGCGATTTAACACCACACACACACGCGCGCGCGCGCGCACGCACACACACACACACACACACACACACACACACACACACACACACACACACACACACAGCTATGTCTTACTATACTTGGTAGGACTATTGATTCCCATTCAAAACCCTAAACCTGACCCTAACCCTTACCCTCATTTGTACTCTAACCGTAACCCCTAAACCTAGCCCTAACTCTTAGCCCTAAACCTAACCTCCAAACCCTGACCCTAGTTCTAACCCTAANTACACACACACACACACACACACACACACACACACACACACACACACACACACACACACACACACACACACACACACACACACACACACACACACACACACACACACACACACACATACACATACACACACACATACACCCCGTGCTTTGAGACAAAATGACAGGCATCAAAGTGTAAAGTATAAATTTGAACAATCATACACGCATATGCATGCATTATGGTTTTGGTTAGGCACACATTTCTAAATCATGGCCTGCCATCTAAACCATTGTCTTTATAAGATCTAACGATACAATAGAGACACATGGGCAACCTGGCAGGGTATAATAAACTGATGTGGATGTCTTTTGGAAAGAATACATTTATTTTTTCTCCCATAAAGTGGGTAAAGAGTTCATTTCCCAAAAATATCGAAAAATCCTATTGCTCCAGTTACATGAATAAGATATTAACAAAACAAACATTTATAAACCTGAAGAATAGAACATGAAATATCTAAGTCGTGTTTTATAATGACACACATTTGAATTATGATTTGAATAATTTCTCGGCACTTGCGTTTAGGTCCTAAACCATCAGTTCAAAATCCTATAGGCTAATGATTTAAATACACTGCAGTCTAAACTTGTAATGCTAACTCTTTTCGCGCACGGCATTGATTTTTATTTTGTGGGGGCAAAAATAAACCAAACCTACATGCTTTGTTTCGTATGCCACATTGATATTAAATTCACTGACTGCATGGCACGGCTACGGACAGTTGAAGGCGCGCGGATTGACTTTCACCAAGGCCTGGGCTCAGGACGCAAAGTAAACCACAAGCTACTTTAGTAACGTGACGCTCTTTCATGTAAGACTGTGTTCCAAGTTCATATCTATTTAGAAGAGTAGTTGTAGTAATATCATCTCGACGGTGTACGAATGATTAAGGCATAATGATAATGTAAATTAGCATAACAGCACAGCGTAATGACTTTGGCAAGAGACGTGAATCATATTCGAAACCGAAAAGAGTTGTGAATGCAATATAGGCCTATCATTTCCTGGATTGCTGCACTTCAGTATTAATAAAGTAAAAAACATATAAATATATATATATATATATATATATATATATATATATATATATATATATATGAAAGCAAAACTGAAACTAAAATAATCTAGTTTTGTGTTTAAACAGAGCCCAAAGAAAGGGAATAAAGACATAATTATCTCACATCGTTTACATATTTGTTCCAGAGAATAACGTGCATTTAAACTATTTCAAAGTGACTGTTATAAAGATGTAATGACACAGTTTGTGTTGCTGATCCAATGCGCGACCTTTGGAAAAAAATGCACGAATGGTTCTATTATCCAGGGTAGTTGTGTCTTTTACAAGACAGGGGAGTTTTTAAAGAGAAAGAACAGCCCGTTCATTAAATCTTGATTAAATCTGACTTTAAAAAAAAAAAGAAAATGAAATCCTTTAAAACGTACACCAAAAACAGAAACAGAAAACAACAATGATTAAATCCTTATAATAATGTCATTTTAGCGTCCCCTTATTTTCATTATTATTATTATTATTATTATTATTATTATTAGTGGATCTATTTGCATGGGAATCATTTATTTATTGTCTCATAATTTAACTTTATTTTCAACTTAATCATCTTAAAAGAAAAAGTAAACTGGACTAATTCCTTAAAACAATAACTGCTGCGCGGACTATAGGCAGTTACCAATTGAACGACTGCATAATAACAATAATAATAATAATTTGGTTTAATTTGCATTTAATTTCCAATCAAAATTCAATATCTCATAAAAGCGTGAATTCCAAATGACAAGCGTCAACATGATTTAGCGTACAAAAACTAAAACCGAGGACAGTAGAAGTGCAATACAGTATCAATATGTATTACAAGGAGTTTCTGCCGTAACTGCCAGCACACACCCATGCCAAAATATACCCCATAAAGCGAAAAGTAAACCGTTTTTCCCGTGACTCCAAGCAATAGGAGTCAGGCCTTTTCATACCGAGTGAAATCTTTATCGCACTGTATATATAGTATGTGGGGTTTTTTTCCCTCAAAGTGAGAGCCAAGGATAGAGTACCCCTCCATCGAACGAAAACATCTGGCAAAGTCCAATGACACAGCGAACCGTTTAAACTGCGATCATTAAATACAATAACGTCTCCCGGAGGAGAGCTCTGCAATGTTATTTCATAAAATGTTACAGCCAGATAGATAGATAGCTTCGGGGAGGATGTAGTGTTGGGAGGCTAGCTAAAGCCTCAGGCATCAACTGGCTTGTGTTATCATGTGTGAGGTCTTGGTAGTCTACTCACCGGGAGGAGATATCGCACAACCTCATTGTATCGTTACTGCATGCGCTTCGCCGGTTTATTATGAATGATTGGTGCACTTTTCTAGTGTTTGAGGACAATGAGCATGGCTTTTTTTGTTTGTTCATTATGACATGTCTGCTATGCACACATATTACCATTGTCTACCTAGATACAAAAAAATAACACACACACACACACACGCGCGCACACGCGCACACGCACACACACACACGCACCGTGAATGCTTGGCAGTGAAGGTACAGTATATCCCCGCTATGTTCACACCTATCTTGGAACACAGGCAGACAGCCATCATGCTTAGGCGAAATAACATTTTTTTTCTCCCACAGTTGCCATGTAATGTACTTTTAGTACTCTACTTTCTGACATAACAAGTCCATTACTGTTCATTGGCTTTGCTCTTTTCACATCATTCGGAATATTCGAAAACACCGACAGGGTCGTGGCGCAAAATAGTGCGCAGCATCATCTGGATATGTATGCAACAAAAGTTCAACATTCACCTTCTGCTACGATTTCTGTCAAGCCGTCTACACATACAGTTAGACGCATAACGTTTGATAAATCCAACATATGCATCACACCGAACGCACTGCAACTGCCTCTGCAACGCAATACTGCAAGGAAAACGCAGCGTTTCATTGGAAATGAATGTAATTCTGGTGTACCACAATGCAATGACGCTGTCGGTGTGATCGAAGCCTAACACTACAAAGATAGGGCCTTAGGCTTGGTCGTATACACGCGAAAGGCTTGTGCCTCAGGCAATGCGTGGGACAACAGGGCCATGGGACGTTATAGGAGCTATAGATGAACACCTCTATGGTCTGTACCTTTGGGACTGTGAGCCTCAACCTATAGAAACCTCTACCTGACTACAGACAACAATGACTGAGAGCCAACCAACTGATGGAGTGCTTACAGAGCAGGAGTCTGCAGGAATGTAGACCAGGCCATACCCAGCCACACAGCACTACAGGAGAGCTAGCTACCCCCATTAATACAAGCCAGATGTGTATTTGTGTGTCCCAAAATGGCACCCTATTCCCTATACAGTGCACTACTTTTGACCAGTGAAGCCTAAGTAGTGTACTATATAGGGAATAGGGTGCCATTTGGGATGCTGGTTATAAATGACTACTATAGTTATTATTGAGACTCCCCAACACGGCCCCTCCAAAGCCACAGAGTCTGTCAGATGGACCCTGAGATGACAGAGTGGGACTGGTGTACCTAACCCCGTTTCACCAATGCCCCAAGTAAATAAACCAAACGTCAGAAATGGGTATCAGGTTTTGGAGCGCCGTTTTGAGTGATTAGAGAGAACGGTGTGTGAGTGTGTGTGTGTGTCTTGGGGGGGGGGGGACGTCACATCGCCACTGGCAAGCATGCGTGAGTAGTATGAATGTTTACATACATATCGTCTTGCATCATGGGCCTCTGAGGTTCTTTCAGTACTTTGATGTGGGATAATGTTGTAGTTTTCAGACATGTCTGGAGAAAGGTGAAGTAATACTCACATAGCACGTCCTCTATTTTGTTTCAGGATTACTGACATTCGTCTTCAGAAAATATTTTCAATAACAAGTTAGTTAGCTAGTTGTGAACACTGCATCTGAGATCAACTTAGAGCTAAGTGAAACATCTGGATAACAGAGAGCTGACTCCTCATCATAATGACATGACATGACTCTCACTTAGTGTAGTCTGGCAGCGGCTGTGGGAAAAGACTACACTACACATTGTTACTGTGTGATGCTGTGGCCTGGATCCCCGGTGTTGCTGATGGTACACCTAGCACAATGCCCTGTGTTCAGGGACTCATTGTCCTGACCTAGAGACAATTTATATAGTAATAAAACAGATGATGAAAAAATGACTTGAAGTGGTATTTTAGATGTAACATTTTGACAAATCTTATTTATCTTATTTTAAACATTATGAGATGATAGAATTCACCACAGATTGGTGTTTTCTTCATTAGATTCACTCCTACATACTGCACAACTATGACTTGGAGGATATTCCACAAATGGTTCTCAGCATGCAGTGAAATCTCCTGGCTGTGTTGTGATGGCCTCCTGCCACAGTAGGACACTGTGAGTATGTGTTAGAAGAACCATGAAGTGGTTTGGTTATTTATGTGGTGATAGCTAACACATTGGGAGAGAGAGAGTAAGTGTCTGCATGGGAATATATTTGTGCCAATATTATGTCCGATAGAAATATGGACTATGGACATAGTCATAGAACACTGGTCACTTTAAAAATGGAACACGGGTCACTTTAATAATGGAACACTGGTCACTATAATAATGGAACACTGGTCACTTTAATAATGGAACACTGGTCACTATAATAATGGAACACTGGTCACTATAATAATGGAACACTGGTCACTTTAATAATGGAACACTGGTCACTATAATAATGGAACACTGGTCACTTTAATAATGGAACACTGGTCACTATAATAATAGAACACTGGTCACTTTAATAACGGAACACTGGTCACTTTAACAATGGAACACTGGTCACTATAATAACGTTTACATGCTGTTTTACCCACTTCATATGTATATACTGAATTCTAGTCAAGTCCAATCTTATTTAACTATTACTGTACATATACTATTCTATAAATGTCTTCTTCAGATATACTACATATTCTATCCACATTCTGTCCATAATGTCTATACATCCCATCACATATTTATATATACAGTAGTGCAAAGCTGTCATCAAGACAAAGGGTGGCAACTTTGAAGATTCTCAAATATAGAATATATATTTTGATTTGTTTAACACTTTTTGGGTTACTACATGATTCCATATGATAGGGCTGGGCGATATGGCCAAAATCTCATATCCCGATATAGGTCATCTCATATCCCGATATAGGTCATTCCATATCCCGATAACGATACATATAACGATATAGCACATTTTCTGTAAATTCAATGAATAAATAGTTTATATAAACTGACCACATGTAAAGGCCTATTTCTTATTACATTTTGAATTAAACTCAACAAATAAAAGGCACTTACTCATATTTTATTATTTCTCCTTTTATTTAGAACCTTTGAGCAAATTTTCAATTAAGCATTTTAACAAAATACAATTGAAGTCGGAAGTTTACATACACCTTAGCCAAATACATTTAAACTCAGTTTTTCACAATTCCTGACATTTAATTCCCTGTCTTAGGTCAGTTAGGATCACCACTTTATTTTAAGAATGTGAAATGACCGAATAATAGTAGAGAGAATTAATTATTAGGGACTCTCCATGATGCCGGTATGGCAGAGTCAGGCGCTGGACAACAAAGATGAGTTTTACTCAAATTCAATAATAAGAGTGGGAAAACAACCACTCGCTACACGGAAACAAATACAACAAATAATCACACACAAAAGCATGAGGGGAAACAGAGGGTTAAATAAGGAACATGTAATCATGGGAATGTAAACCAGGTGTATGAAAAAAAGGAAGACAAAACCAACAGGAAATGAATAATGGATCGGTAGCGGCTAGAAGGCCAGTGACGTCGACCGCCGAAAGCCACCCGAGCAAGGAGAGGGACCAACTTCGGCTGAAGTCGTGACAGAGAATGATTTATTTCAGCTTTTATTTTTTTCATCACAGTCCTAGTGGGTCAGAAGTTTACATACACTCAATTAGTATTTGGTAGCATTGCCTATAAATTGTTTAACTTGGGTCAAATGTTTCGGGTAGCCTTCCACAAGCTTCCCACAATAAGTTGGGTGAATTTTGGCCCATTCCTCCTGATAGAGCTGGTGTAACTGAGTCAGGTTTGTAGGCCTCCTTGCTCGCACACGCTTTTTTCAGTTCTGCCCACAAAGTTTCTATAGGATTGAGGTCAGGGCTTTGTGATGGCCACTCCAAAACCTTGACTTTGTTGTCCTTAAGCTATTTTGCCACAACTTTGGAAGTATGCTTGGGGTCACTGTTAATTTGGAAGACCCATTTGCGACCAAGCTCTAACTTCCTGGCTGATGTCTTGAGATGTTGATTCAATATATCCACATAATTTGCATTCCTCGTGATGCCATCTATTTTCTGAAGTTCACCAGTCCCTCCTGCAGAAAAGCACCCCCACTACATGATGCTTCACGGTTGGGATGGTGTTCTTCGGCTTGCAAGCTTCCCCCTTTTTCCTCCAAACATAACAATGGTCATTATGGCCAAACAGTTCTATTTTTGTTTCATCAGACCAGAGGACATTTCTCCAAAAGTATGATATTTTCCCCATTTGCAGTTGCAAACGATAGTCTGGCTTTTTTATAGCGGTTTTGGAGCAGTGGCTTCTTCCTTGCTGAGCGTCCTTTCAGGTTATGTCGATATAGGACTTGTTTTACTGTGGATATAGATACTTTTGTACCTGTTTCCTACAGCATCTTCACAAGGTCCTTTGCTGTTGTTCTGGGATTGATTTGCACTTTTCGCACCAAAGTCCGTTCATCTCTAAAAGACCGAACGCGTCTCCTTCCTGAGCGGTATGACGGCTGCGTGGTCCCAGGGTGTTTATACGTGCGTACTATTGTTTGCACAGATGAACGTGGTACCTTCAGGCGTTTGGTTCATCCTTTGGAGCAATTTCCAGACTTGTGGAGGTCTACAATAAACGTCCGACTTCAACTGTAGAAAATATGAATGTATAAAATGTAAAAAGGTAAATAGAAAACACTTCAACTATAGTTGCAAACAAAATAAATATAGGCCTAAAATATATAATATATATTTTTAGGGGCTTGCCTGTTTTGCAAAAACCAAGCCATGAGGTCAAAGGAATTGTCCGTAGAGCTCCAATACAGGATTGTGTCGAGGTACAGATCTGGCGTCCATCATTCTTATTGGAAGAAGATTGGAACCACCAAGACTCTTCCTACAGCTAGCTGGCTTCCCAGCCAAAATGAGTAATTGGGGGAGAAGGGCCTTGGTTAGGGAGGTGACCAAGAACCCGATGGTCACTCTGATAGAGCTCCAGAGTTCCTCTGTGGAGATGAGAGAACCTTTCAGAAGGACAACCATCTCTGCAGCACTCCGCCAATCAGGCCTTTATGGTAGAGTGGCCAGACGGAAGCCACACCCCAGTAAAAGGCACATGACAGCCCGCTTGGAGTTTGCCAAAAGGCACCTAAAGGACTCAGACCATGAGAAACAAGATTCTCTGGCCAGATGAAACCAAGATTGAACTATTTGGCCTGAATGCCAAGCGTCATGTCTGGAGGAAACCTGGCACCATCCCTACGGTGAAGCATGGTGGTGGCAGCATCATGCTGTGGGGATGTTTTTCAGTGGCAGGGACTGGGAGACTAGTCAGGATCGAGGGAAAGATGAACGGAGCAAAGTACAGAGAGATCCTTGATGAAAACCTGCTCCAGAGCGCTCAGGACCTCAGACTGGGGCGTAGGTTCACCTTCCAACAGGACAACGACCCTAAGCACACAGCCAAGACAACGCAGGAGTTGCTTCGGGACAAGTCTCTGAATGTCCTTGAGTGGCCCAACCAGACCCCGGACTTGAACCCGATCGAACATCTCTTGAGAGATCTGAAAATAGCTGTACAGCGATACTCCCCATCCAACCTGACAGAGATTGAGAGGATCTACAGAGAAGAATGGGAGAAACTCCCCAAATACAGGTGTGCCAAGCTTGTAGCATCATACCCAAGAAGACTCGAGGCTGCAATTGCTGCCAAAGGGGCTACAACAAAGTACTTAGTAAAGGGTCTGAATACTTATGTAAATGTAATATTTCAGTTTTTTATTCTTAATACATTTGCAAAATTTTTATAAAAACCTGATTTTACTTTGTCATTATGGGGTTGTGTGTAGATTGATGAGGGATTAAAACAAGGTCAGAACCGTCCAGAGTAGTGATGCTGGACGGGCGGGCAGGTGCGGGCAGCGATCGGTTGAAGAGCATGCATTTAGTTTTACTTGCATTTAAGAGCAGTTGGAGGCCACGGAAGGAGAGTTGTATTGCATTGAAGCTTTTCTGGAGGTTAGTTAACACAGTGTCCAAAGAAGTGCCAGAAGTATACAGAATGGTGTCGTCTGCGTAGAGGTGGATCAGAGAATCACCAGCAGCAAGAGCGACATCATTGATGTATACAGAGAAGAGAGTCGGCCCGAGAATGCCAGAGGTCAGTCTCTTCTGTTTGAAAAAGCTAGCCTTAGCTTTCCTAACTGCCTGTGTATATTGGTTCCTAACTTCCCTGAAAAGTTGCATATCGCGGGGGCTATTTGATGCTAATGCAGTACGCCACAGGATGTTTTTGTGCTGGTCAAGGGCAGTCCGGTCTGGAGTAAACCAAAGGCTATATCTGTTCCTGGTTCAACATTTTTTGAATGGGGCATGCTTATTTAAGATGGTGAGGAAGGCACTTTTAAAGAATGACCAGGCATCCTCTACTGACGGAATGAGGTCAATATCCTTCCAGGATACCCGGGCCAGGTCGATTAGAAAGGCCTACTCGCTGAAGTGTTTTAGGGAGCATTTGACAGTGATGAGGGGTGGTCGTTTGACCGCAGACCCATTACGGACGCAGGCAATGAGGCAGTGATCGCTGAGATCCTGGTTGAAGACAGCAGAGGTGTATTTGGAGGGCAGGTTGGTTAGGATGATATCTATGAGGGTGCCCGTGTTTACGGATTTGGGGTTGTACCTAGTAGGTTCATTGATCATTTGTGTGAGATTGAGGGCATCAAGCTGAGATTGTAGGATGGCCGGGGTGTTAAGCATGCACCAGTTTAGGTCACCTAACAGTACGAGCTCTGGAGATAGATGGGGGGCAATCAATTCACATATGGTGTCCAGGGCACAGCAGTGGCAGAAGGTGGTCTATAGCAGGCGGCAATGGTGAGAAACTTGTTTCTGGATTTTTAAAAGTATAAGCTCAAATTGTTTGGGCACAGACCTGGATAGTAAGACAGAACTCTGCAGGCTATCTCTGCAGTAGATTGAAACTCTGCCCCCTTTGGCAGTTCTATCTTGTCGGAAAATGTTATAGTTAGGGATGGAAATTTCAGGGGTTTTGGTGGTCTTCCTATCCAGGATTCAGACATGGCTAAGACATACGGGTTGGCAGAGTGTGCTAAAGCAGTGAATAAAACAAACTTAGAGAGGAGGCTTCTAATGTTAACATGCATGAAACCAAGGCTTTTACGGTTACAGAAGTCAACAAATGAGAGCGCCTGGGGAATGGGAGTGGAGCTGGGCACTGCAGGGCCTGGATTAACCTCTATATCACCAGAGGAACAGAGGAGGAGTAGGATAAGGGTACGGCTAAAGGCTATAATGACTGGTCGTCTAGGACGTTCTGAACAGAGAGTAAAAAGAGCAGGTTTCTGGGCGCGGAAGAATAGATTCAAGGCATAATGTACAGACAAGGGTATGGTAGGATGTGAATACAGTGGAGGTAAACCTGTGCATAGAGTGACGATGAAAGAGATATTGTCTCTAGAAACATAATTTAAACCAGGTGAGGTCACTGCATGTGTGGGAGGTGGAACTAAAGGGTTAGCTAAGGCGTATTGAGCAGGGCTAGAGGCTCTACAGTGAAATAAGACAATAATCACTAACCAAAACAGCAATGGACAAGGCATATTGACATTAGGCAGAGGCATGCGTAGCCGAGTGATCATAGAGGTCCAGTGAGTAGCTAGGCGGGCTGGAGACACGGCGATTCAGACAGCTAGCGGGCCGGGGCTAGCAGGCTAGCAGAAGGGTCTTAGAGGGACGTCGCGACAGAAGAAGTCTGTTGTAGCCTCCTCGTGCGGTTTTGTCGGCAGACCAGTCTTGATGGATCAGCAGGGCTCCGTGTAGTAAAAGGGTCCAGGCCAATTGGCAAAATAGGTGTAGTGGCCCAAGAAATTGGCTGATGGATCTCTTCAGCTAACAGTCTGATATGCTCTAGACAGCTAGCGGGCCGCGGCTAACAGGCTAGGAGATGGGCATTCAGGGGATGTTGCGACGGAGGAGCCTGTTGAAAAAAATCCTTGTGCAGATTACGTTGGTAGTCCAGTCGTGATGGATCAGTGGGGCTCCGTATCGGGGTCCAGGCCAACTGGCAAAATAGGTATTGTAGCCCAAGGAGTGGCTGATGGACCTCTTCATCTAGCTGGGAGATGAGCCTAGCATAGGCTAGCTCCAGGCTAATTGGTGCTTGCTTCGGGGCCGAGACGTTAGCCAGGGGGTAGCCACTCAGATAGCAGCTAGCTAGCTGCGATGATCCAGGTGGAAAGGTTCAGAGCTTGCGGTAGGAATCCGGAGATATGGGAATAAAAATAAGTCCGGTATGCTCTGGGTTGAATCGCGTTGTGCAGACTGGCAAGAGTTGTCCAGGCTAAAGGTTAGCTGATGACCGCTAGTAGCTAGTTAGCTGGCTAGCTTCTGTTGGGGGTTCCGGTTCTAAAGTAAAGAAAATAGCAGATCCGTACCACGTTGGGTGAGGCAGGTTGCAGGAGAATATTTTGAAAAAAAAAAATATAAAAATATATATACACGGGACACGACAAGACGAAGACAAAGACGTCTGACTGCTACGCCATCTTGTAACTCACATGTTGTCAAGTGTAGTGTCATGGTATCACATGTTGAAATGTTGCATCCCCAAGTTGCCACATTTATTTTTTGTGCTCAAATGTTTTCTCATGTGCAATTTTACGTTGCGTTTACATGTTGTCACAATATCACATTAACTTCACATAAGTTCGCATTAAATTCATGCAGGTTTTCCGCATAGCTCTGAGATGCTCTCTCCCTGTAGTCTAAGCTCTCCAAGTCCTCACCCACAAACAGTATCCCCGGTATTCCTGACTCACCCACAAACAGTATCCCCGGTATTCCTGACTCACCCACAAACAGTATCCCCGGTATTCCTGACTCACCCACAAACAGTATCCCCGGTATTCCTGACTCACCACAAACAGTATCCCCGGTATTCCTGACTCACCCACAAACAGTATCCCCGGTATTCCTGACTCACCCACAAAGAGTATCCCCGGTATTCCTGACTCACCCACAAACAGTATCCCTGGTATTCCTGACTCACCCACAAACAGTATCCCCGGTATTCCTGACTCACCCACAAAGAGTAACCCCGGTATTCCTGACTCACCACAAACATCTATTCTATTCCCAGTATTCCTGCCTGCTGAGCTCTCTCTCTCAATTCAATTCAATTCAAGGGGCTTTTTTGGCATGGCAAACATATGTTAACATTGCCAAAACAAGTGAAGTAGATAATACACAAAAGTGAAATATCCCAGGTCTCTCTCTCGCTCTCGCTCTCTCTCTCTCTTTCAATTTCTCTTACTCTTTGACTGAGCTTGGAGTGAGTGATTCCTCACCAGACTCAAAAAACACTAGGACGGTGAACTGTCCAATAGTTTCAAAGGTTAATGAATCAGTCATTCCAAGAAAGACTCAAAGACCCTAATAAGTATTCTGGTCCAAGGCCTAATAGTCTGCCGATGACTTGACACAACTACAATACATAGTGGAATTGGTTATTGTACTGCAATGTAGAAGGGGCTACTGTAGTACACAAGCATTCCTCCTTTTATACCTGCTGTAAACTGTGTATGTGACAAATAAAATGTGATTTGATCTCTCTCTCTCTCTCTCTCTCTCTCTCTCTCTCTCTCTCTCTCTCTCTCTCTCTTTGTTGCTCTCTCTCTCTCTCTTTCTCTCAATTCAAAAGTCTTTATTGGCATGGGAAACACATGTTTACATTGCCAAAGCAAGTGAAATAAATAATAAAGAAAAGTGAAATAAACTATACAAAATTTACTGTAAACATTACACTCACAAAAGTTTCAGCGGAATAGAGACACTTCAAATGTCATATTATGGCTATGTACAGTGTTGTAATGATGTGCAAATGGTTAAAGTACAAAAGGGAAAATAAGTAAACATAAATCTGTCTCTGTCTCTGCCTCTGCCTCTGCCTCTGCCTCTGTCTCTGTCTCTGTCTCTGTCTCTGTCTCTGTCTCTGTCTCTGTCTCTGTCTCTGTCTCTGTCTCTCTCTCTCTCTCTCTGTGTCTGTGTTTGCTCCATGCTGTCTTGGCGAACACAGCCATGGCACTTTTCTCTGGAGGAGTAGCCAAGATTCCATTGCATTGGCTCCAAATGTTGTGCATAGACAGAAACTTGAGTGTGAGTGTGTGTGTGAGAGAGTGTGTGTGTGAATATTGTGTGAGTGTATGAGGAGGTTTGGAGGAGGGGTTGGGGGGCTTATGTCTCAATAATTCTCATTCAAATAGTCATCTGCAATACACACATACAATATTATTCACAGATACTACCGTTCACATAATAATAATGTTCCCCTTTTTTGTAAAGGTTTATCTGTGATAAGCAGCAGACCTCTTGATTTAGCGAAGGTCAGACATTTACTGGGGTCGACGTTTCATCCCAGTCAGAAACAGAGAGAAAACATCAAAGTGTAATTTAACTGGCCGTAAAGCGGCAGGGTGCCCTCCCTGTTTTTATAGGATGAGATGGGAAGGGTCAACTGAAGGCAAATAAAATAAACACTATAAATTAGCTACCTGGGGAATGACCAAAACCCTAAAGAGGGGGAGGCTTTTAAAAAACAGAGAGAGATACTGTTTTAAAAAGTCCTAGTACCACAGACATGAGCCCTTTCTCTACTCTGGCTTCATTCTAAAGTGTTAATGCACAGTTTGTTCTTGCTTAGTCTTTACATTTATTTAACTCAATATAGTTCAGCCAGACCAGGAATGTCAACAGCACCTGGTCTGTCTGCCTGCCTGCCTGCCTGCCTGTCTGTCTGTCTGCCTGCCTACCTGTCTGTCTGTCTGTCTGTCTGTCTGTCTGTCTGTCTGTCTGTCTGTCTGTCTGTCTGCCTGTCTGTCTGACTGCGAGTTCAGGTTCAGTCATGTTCAGTGCAGTGTTAGGGGAGGCTCATCTCCCAGATGTATCTGAGGACTACGGAGAGATCATTGTAAGCGACTAGTTCCTACAGGAATTCAAGATTTCGTGGGAACCTATGAGAACTGCTCAGTTCAACCTGTGCTTCCTGATAAATCTACCCATACCACTTGATCCTCGCTGTGGTCAGTAATATAGCCATACCTATAGCCTATACCAGGGAAGTCTTGATGCAGTGAAATGAACAAACGCACAAAAGAAAACTCCTACTCTAATTTGGTATTAGAATAGAAATTGTATCTAATATGGATTATTATGTTGTCGATGAGAGAAGGGAAAGGCTGTGATGGTTTGTAGTTACCGTAAAGGCCTACGTTATTCTGAGAATTCATTTAGGCAATGGCGGGATATGTGGCTGCCTTGCTCCAGGGCATAATAGCAGAATAGCTCAGTGTCAATACCAAACAGGAACCCTTAACTGACCTCTCCCACTTCATAACCATCCAGTCACAGTGCTGCCCTAGGTTAGAGGGGGGAGGCATCAAATACACTGGGCTAAAGGAGGCCGGAGCAGGGAGCAGGTCAGGGGGGGGTTGAGGATGTCACAGAGACTGGGACAGTGTGACACCTGGTGAATTCCAAACCACCCTCGCCCCCACCAACTCCCTTGGAGGGCCCTTCGTTTTCACCTGTCTGCTCTGAAAATCTGAGGGTGACTTCCAGAGAGTGGCGTGGCGATCAATAAACCCATCAACTTCGGGAAACACTCCTGACTTGAACGACGCAAATCATTGTTCCACATTTAAATAATAAAACAAGCATCTTTTCCCATGTTGTTTTACAAGATATATACCTCAGTAAAAGTCAAACATTTAACTTGGGAGGTATTTCATATGTTACATTTGTCAGGTCTCAGAATCTGACTTGTAAATAAAGGTCCGCCTTCAGTTGTTAAACGTTGCAGAAAGAAATACCATGAATATATACCTCACCTCTCCACCATGCTAGCCGATGCGATTCATTATTCTACGTGTCCTGAGAGTCATGTTTGTTCTACATAGCATTTTTCTCTCTGAACGTTTCAAAACGTTGCATCCTGCTGAACGAGCCCCCAGGTGGATCACAATTAGGCACGGCTCGCTGTTCTTTTGTGTGAAATTGCACAAACTCAAAATTATGGGATATCATTTCGCTCTGAAGCTGGCAGCGTGGTTTAGGGTCTAATTAGCCATAATTTTCACTTTCAACTTTGGGACACCTTTACATAGTAGGCAGGTACTTCTGTGACATCAAGCAAAACTTCTGAAACTAAAAACAAAATTCTTAGTATTGCAAAATAAAATAATGCTGTTGAAAGCAAAATATACTGCTAACTCAAAAATATATAATTGCAGGATAACGTGAGAAACGTGATCATTTATTTTGTAAATGAATGCAAAACATTTTTTTTTTCAGTGAAACATTTTCAGAGATAACGCGATTTGATCAAGCTTAAATTGTCCCTCTTTTACCGCTATTGTCCCTATTGTCTCTGGTTAAGTCACCCTGGACTTTGCTATAGCTGGACAATTTTTTTTGCTATAGCAAGTTCGGACACATTCATTCCAGCAGCACCTTGCATCCCACCGACGGTTTGCCTCTGAAGCTAAGCAGAGCCAGTCCTGGATGGGAAACCAGATGCTGCTGGAAGTGGTGACGGAGTATCAGTAGGGGGCGTTCTCCCCTCTAGTCCTAAGAGCAAATCACAATGTCCCAGGGCAGGGGACTGGCGATGTTAACCCCTGTGGAGGTTGCCATCTCTGGGATGTTAAATGGATGTTCTGATTCTTGGCAAGTAATATAAGACTAGAGGTGTTAACCCCAGTTAACCCCATCGTGGCCACCTCATCATCCCACTCACCACTAATTGGCAGAGATCATACCTCACCTCTCCACCGTGCTAGCCGATGTGTGGTGAGTGTTTTGGGCACAAAATGTTGGCTGCGCATCACCCAAGTGGGCTCCATGTGGTGGATGAGGTGAGCTTTCCCCCTCTCTCAGGAAGTAAAGAGGTGCTATATAAATTACATCCATGTAGGCAGGGTTTAGAGGGTGGCATGGATGATGCAGAACTTGTAACTGCCCCCCCCATGCAGTTAATGAGGGAGGCATTTGATCGGAATTGAGTTCTCCTTGAAAATGTTTCACAGAATGTATATGTTCGCTTATTTCAGTATTATTTCCTTGAAATATATATATGTATATATATATATATATATATATATATATACATTTGCTATCAATACTTTTGGGTTCATGTTTTGTTTTCAATATCATTATTTTTGTCTACAATATCAAGAATTTAGTTCTCGACTTCAGAAGTTTTGCTTGATATTAATGAGAAACACAAATGACAGAGGAACAAGCGCAAATGGAGGGCCAAGTTGGAAGCTGACGATTTGGGATTTAGCCACCAACAGATGGGGTGGCCCGCTTCAGTTATACATGAGGTCAGGAACTCCAGCAGGTGGAACTCTGAAGAAGGCTTTACTTGATAGGGGCGGGCTTTTAGGGGTGTTGTTATGGTGACAGGGGTGTTGTTATGGTGACAGGGGTGTTGTTATGGCAGACAGGGGTATTGTTATGGCAGACGGGGGTGTTGTTATGGCCGACAGGGGTGTTGTTATGGCAGACAGGGGTGTTGTTATGGCCGACAGGGGTGTTGTTATGGCAGACAGGGGTGTTGTTATGGCCGACAGGGGTGTTGTTATGGCAGACAGGGGTGTTGTTATGGCAGACAGGGGGGTTGTCATGGCAGACAGGGGTGTTGT
>QNTS01009469.1:13549-27632 GCA_003317085.1 Hucho hucho
ATTTTGTCTGTCATAGTTGAAGTGTACCTATGATGAAAATTACAGGCCTCTCTCATCTTTTTAAGTGAGAGAACTTGCACAATTGGTGGCTGACTAAATACTTTTTTGCCCCACTATAATAAAAAATAAATTATAACTCAAAAAGGTACCTAATGTCTCTTTTAGCGCTCTGCTGGGTGAATTCTGAGGAGACAGTTGGCTTTTTCATTTGAATATGACTCTGCATGCCAAGAGTGGGTAGTGGCTGCTGCTGTTGCTAGTGCATGGAGGAGGAATGTGTTTGCTTTTGGGACTGAGCACAAAGACGTGTGTAACCTTTGTGGACATAAGAAATCCAGGGGGACCAGATTGAAGGCCTGCTGTTAGAAAACAAAATGAGATCAGTTTGTGTCTGGGATCAGATCAGTTTGTGTCTGGGATCCGATCAGTTTGTGTCTGGGATCAGATCAATTTGTGTCTGGGATCAGATCAGTTTGTGTCTGGGATCAGATCAGCTGCCAGTGAAAATAGCCTCTACTCCCACCTAGGACAATAACATACATTTAATGACGATTTTATCTCACTTCAAATACATTGCATTAACATCTAATTGAATATACAATATTTTCTATTATAAATTACATTAGTGATTTAAGTTGATTTGTTAAAACGGGAATCGTACAGCTAGAAATAGGCAAGACATTTCAGGTCAGAAAAGCAGCCATTTTAACATATTCTGACAATTACAAACTCTGTGATTAAACTTCTGGGCCCGTATCCACAAAGTGTATCAGAGTAGGACTGCTGATCTAGGATCAGGACCACACCTGTCCATTTAATCTAATCAATTATGATCTGAACGGACAAACTGATCCTAAACCAGGACTCCTACTGAACGACCCTTTATGGATACGGGCCCAGGCTTTCGTCTGCTAATAGCATTAGCCTAACTGACCCAGATAGATGAAGCTCTCCTTCTTTGTTTTTCCTGGTATTTTGTTGGAGATTGCAGAGTACATGGTGAACATGCCTCCTCCAAACAGTCCATGACCCGTCTTGGCCAAGCAGCCAAGGTGGGGTGTACGTCCCAAATGGCACCCAATTCCCTACATAGGCTCACTACTTTTGACCAGTGCCCTAGTGCACTATATAGGGAATAGGGTGCCAACGATCTAGATTTGTTGTTGTTCTTGAACAAACCGTTCGGTCACAATTTAATTCATCAAAAGCCGCTCTGAAAACATTTGAGGGCAAACGGCTTTGCAAACACACCAGTCTTCTGCCAACGGTCAGAAATTCAAAACGTCTTTGGGTCTAATGGTCCTCTCCAAATGTCCTCTCTCTTTTGAAAGTATAAAAGAACAATAGCCCTTTCTTTGCCACAAGAATGTGAGGAATGTTGACAGGGTATTCAAGTGCATGGCAATGTAGGTATGTTTTGGAAGAAATGTCTCTGTCTTAATAGCAGACCAGTGAGGTCATGATGATACAGAACATCATGTCAGCAAGTTCACTAACCAGATTATATCTGGACTTTCTCTAGAAACTACAGTCAAACCCACCACAGCACAGCTGCATCTGAGCTTCTTCAGCATCTGGCCTTCTTCGGTTGACCGCTGCCCAGAGGTTAGGCTGAGGGGTCAGATCTTTGGCTCCCTCTGGGAATTCAATGTGAGGACTGTGACAGACAACAGCCTCCCCATTCAAAGCGGTTTAAAAAGGTCAAAAGGTTTTCCTGAGCCCACACTAATCCTTAGAGAAAGTAGGGCAGAAACCTGCCTGACCATGCAGAGAGGGCATGTTTTATTAATAAACCAAGACTCACTGACCATGTCTGGGTCACATTGATTTGGGTTTTTTAGTAACAGTAAAATCCAAAATTCTGAAAAGGCACTCGCACATCTGAGCTATCTTTGTTGCAGGTGCCTGGTAACAGCTGAATAACAGTTGAATAACCTGAGAAAAAAGAAGAAACCCGCTCTTCGTCAGAGCAAAGTGGAGTGGAGACAAAGTCTGAGTCCAAAATGGCAACCTATTTATTCCCTATACACTGCTCTAGTTAGATCAGGTCAAATAGGGCTCTGGTCAAAAGTAGTCAGAGCACTTCATTGGAAATACGGTGCCATTTCGGTCGTGGAAAACGTGTAGCAGTTGCTGTTCCACTGCTTTAAACCCAAAGTCACCATCCATCCGGAATGATGAGAATGAGATAAAACCACCTCCTCCAGTATCTAACCCACAACACCACAGTGCATTCCTCTCCCTCAGCTGAGTCTCAGGATTCACTGTGTTTAAGCAGACATCCAGCCCCATGCAGGCTACTGGCCCGTGACTTCTCTTCTACATTCCATCCTACGGAATAAAGCCTCATATCCAAAACATCCATGTAATGAGAGGAACCAGAGGCTGCTGCCCTGCCAGAGACACACATAAAGGCCTCCTGGATAACCCTGGCTACAGCATTAGGCTGGATAACCCTGGCTACAGCATTAGGCTGGATAACCCTGGCTACAGCATTAGGCTGGATACCCCTGGCTACAGCATTAGGCTGGATACCCCTGGCTACAGCATTAGGCTGGATAGCCCTGGCTACAGCATTAGGCTGGATAGCCCTGGCTACAGCATTAGGCTGGATAGCCCTGGCTACAGCATTAGGCTGGATAACCTTGGCTACAGCATTAGGCTGGATAGCCCTGGCCACAGCATTAGGCTGGATAGCCCTGGCTACAGCATTAGGCTGGATAACCTTGGCTACAGCATTAGGCTGGATAACCCTGGCTACAGCATTCGGCTGGAAAACCCTGGCTACAGCATTAGGCTGAACTGAAGTTTTTGTAGTTTCCTTGTGAGATGCCAAATATACAGAAAAACTGAATTGATTCTAGCTGGGATCCAGTCTCAGCTGAGATCCAATAGTGGGTTCTGAGTGGTATCCACCATGTCAGAAGCACGAAGTAAGAGGCAGTTGGCAAAAAAAAGACAGTGTCGAGGAGATGAGAACATCTCAACCCCACAGTTAAGGTGGCACTTATGTTACCACAAGACCCCATGGCCCATTTCTTTAGTTGCAAAACAATACACACACAACCTGGACCTTCTGATCCATACTTAACTCTGAGCCAATGAGGTTTCGATAATTGTCCAGAAATAGATTTCATCATCGCCGGGTGTACCGACAAACACTCAGGAGACCGCCGGAATTATCTGAGGCTACAGTCCTGTGTGGTAACGGCGGAAAAAACAACCACTTTGTTGCCCCATCACTTTGGACAAAGCTGGTGATCAATCTGCGCCAAGGGCTTTGGTTTTCAACCAAAGGGATAGGCAACTCAGCAATTTGTTGCTTAAGCAATTTTGTCTATTTTTTTACACAATAATGCAGAGCCTTGGATAGAAGAAACTAGACGACGATGTCTGCTTTAAATGTCAGAGACAAGAGGACTGTCTGCTTACATACATTGACATTAGACAGAATGTGGCCCAGAGAAGACCACCCTCTTCGAGACTTATCTCACAAAGAGAGATTTAAGAGGACCAACCCAGAGAAAATAACTTTGGGTAACACTTCACTTTAGAAAGAGTACAAAGGGTAAGTAAAGGTAAAGAAGTACTTTTTTAACAGTCTATATAAAGTATGCATAAAACCCTTCAATAACATGGTGCCTACAGTGCCTTCAGAAAGAATTTATATCCCTCCACTTATTCCTCATTTTGTTGTTACAGCCTGAATTCAAAATGGATTAAATATTTTTTTCCCTCACCCATCTACACACAATACCCCATAATGACAAAGTGAAAACTAGTTATTATTGAAAATGATGTATAGAAAGTGTTATTGTGTTATTACAATAAGTGTTATTGTAACTATTTTAAAGTCACCATTGGCCTTATGGTGAAATCCCTGAGCAGTTTCCTTCCTCTCCGGCAACTGAGTTAGGAAGGACGCCTGTATCTTTGTAGTGACTGGGTGTATTGATACACCATCCAAAGTGAAATGAAAAACTCCACCATGCTTAAAGGGATATACAATGCCTGTTTTTTTCTACCAATAGGTGCCCTTCTTTGTGAGGCATTGGAAAACCTCTGTGGTCTTTGTGGTTGAATCTGTGATTGAAATTCACTGCTTGACTGACAGACCTTACAGATTATTATATGTGTGAGGTACAGCAATGAGGTAGTCATTCAGAAATCATGTTAAACCCTATTATTGCACACAGAGTGAGCCCGTGCAACTTATTATACTACTTGTTAAGCACATTTGACCCCTAAACTTATTTAGGCTTGCCATAACAAAGTGCTTGAATAGTTATTGACGCAAGAAATTTCAGCTTTTCATTTTTTATAAAATGTTTAAAAAATATATATTGAAAAACACAATTCCACTTTGACATTATGGGTAAACCAGTGACACAAAATCTCAATTTAATCCATTTTAAATTCAGGCTGTAACAAAACAAAATGTGTAAAAAGTCAAGGGGTGTGAATACTTTCTGAAGGCACTGTACATGGCATTTGAAACAGTAATTAAGGTAGTGACATACCCTCGTCTTCCTCCTCCTTCTGTGGAGGATTGGCAATATCTTCTCTTCTCTTTTTGATGGCCAGTAGGTCCTTCTTAAACTAGCAAGCCTCTTGACAAAGCTTGTTGCTGTGGAGGGAGAAGAGGAGTTCACAGTCAGGTATACCACAGATCAACAGGTCAATACCATAGGTCACAGCTATTACTACTGATGTCACCCAGTCAATCATGCGGACTGAAGAGATCCAAGGTTACTAGCTTTTGGCATGTGGTCTAATGTCATAGTTTAAATGACCATTTATTTATCCAGTCCTTTCTATAGGATAAATAGCAATCCACTGTTCTGGGTTTTGACAAACACTTATTGTTCAAAGACACCTACTCCAAGCTTCTCACAATATAATTAGCATATGGAATGTGTGTGTTTGTTCACTGAGCTGTCGTAAAACGAGCATAAAACACAATGATCAAAGGCAGCACTTCTATACAGTTTAAGGGTTGGAATATGTACATTAAAAACTAGCTTTGCTCGAATAAATCGAGTGGCGCCTTATTAGAAGGGATGTTGAAACGGCCTTCCAAGCAGGCCAGGGTTCTGGCACCACTAGAAGGGATGTTGTGGTTGAGTGAGTACAACACAGCGCCATAAAACTCCTGCAGAGTAAAGTCCATATCTCTCTGGGTAACAAGTTACTGATCCCTACTGCGGCCGTTGACCAAATTAACTTGATGAAGTGCTTGAGACGGAGAAACTGGTGCTCAAACTGCCTTCAATTTGTTCCCAGTTAAAAATACATGTCCTTGGTTGGTTTTTAAACTGTGGCTGACTGGCTATATTCATACCCTTCGCAAAGAAGAATCAGGCCCTGCTCAAAAATCGCTCCCCTTGTCATAACTTGCTTCCTACGTTTATTTCTATAGATTGCAATTACAGTAATAAAAAAACAAGGGGTGTTATCTTTAGATGGACTCAAATAAATGTAAAGATACAGCAGCCAACAATACTGATAGAGAGAGAGGAACAGACTTCAAGACACAAGCAGTGGTATGTACTGGATCTATAAATCAAGTATGTTACAATTACTGTGCTGAGCCTGACTGCACATTCATTTAAACTGCAAATGTTCAATCAAGTGTGATTGTCCAGCCTTTCTGACCCTGAATGAGAAGTCCTCCAACAGTGATAAAGTCAGGCTATTGAGGCCAAGACACGTCCAGACATGATGGGTGTGCTGGCTAGTTGCCTAAACCCCCACCTAGGGAGGGAGGGAAGGAAGAAAGAAAATTGAGAGAGAGAAAGAGGGAGAGAAAGATTGAGATAGAAAGAGAGACTGAAGAGGAAGTATGCTCTCTATGCCAATATTCCTCCTCATACTGTTCACTTTAACATGACTGACTGAGGCGGAGGCTGCCAGGGACAGAGTCCTATACTACAAATCAGTTTAACATTTTTATTTTTACATTTTTATTTCACCTTTATTTGACCAGGTTGAGAACAAGTTCTCATTTACAACCGCGACCTGGCCAAGATAAAGCAAAGCAGTGCGACACAAACAACAACACAGAGTTACACATGGAATAAACAAACGTACAGTCAATAACACAATAGAAAAAAATATATACAGTGAGGGAAAAAAGTATTTGATCCCCTGCTGATTTTGTACGTTTGCCCACTGACAAAGAAATGATCAGTCTATAATTTTAATGGTAGGTTTATTTGAACAGTGAGAGACAGAATAACAACAAAAAAATCCAGAGAAACGCATGTGAAAGATTTAATGAATTGATTTGCATTTTAATGAGGGAAATAAGTATTTGACCCCTCTGCAAAACATGACTTAGTACTTGGTGGCAAAACCCTTGTTGGCAATCACAGAGGTCAGACGTTTCTTGTAGTTGGCCACCAGGTTAGCACACATCTCAGGAGGGATTTTGTCCCACTCCTCTTTGCAGATCTTCTCCAAGTCATTAAGGTTTCGAGGCTGACGTTTGGCAACTCAAACCTTCAGCTCCCTCCACAGATTTTCTATGGGATTAAGGTCTGGAGACTGGCTAGACCACTCCAGGACCTTAATGTGCTTCTTCTTGAGCCACTCCTTTGTTGCCTTGGCCGTGTGTTTTGGGTCATTGTCATGCTGGAATACCCATCCACGACCCATTTTCAATGCCCTGGCTGAGGGACGGAGGTCCTCACCCAAGATTTGACGGTACATGGCCCGTCCATCGTCCCTTTGATGCGGTGAAGTTGTCCTGTCCCCTTAGCAGAAAAACACCCCCAAAGCATAATGATCCACCTCCATGTTTTACGGTGAGGATGGTGTTCTTGGGGTCATAGGCAGCATTCCTCCTCCTCCAAACACGGCGAGTTGAGTTGATGCCAAAGAGCTCCTTTTTGGTCTCATCTGACCACAACAATTTCCCCCAGTTGTCCTCTGAATCATTCAGATGTTCATTGGCAAACTTCAGACGGCATGTATATGTGCTGTCTTGAGCAGGGGGACCTTGCGGGCGCTGCAGGATTTCAGTCCTTCAAGGCGTAGTGTGTTACCAATTGTTTTCTTGGTGACTATGGTCCCAGCTGCCTTGAGATCATTGACAAGATCCTCCCGTGTAGTTCTGGGCTGATTCCTCACCGTTCTCATGATCATTGCAACTCCACGAGGTGAGATCTTGCATGGAGCCCCAGGCTGAGGGAGATTGACAGTTCTTTTGTGTTTCTTTCATTTGCGAATAATCGCACCAACTGTTGTCACCTTCTCACCAAGCTGCTTGGCGATGGTCTTGTAGCCCATTCCAGCCTTGTGTAGGTCTACAATCTTGTCCCTGGCATCCTTGGAGAGCTCATTGGTCTTGGCCATGGTGGAGAGTTTGGAATCTGATTGATTGATTGCTTCTGTGGACAGGTGTCTTTTATACAGGTAACAAACTTAGATTAGGAGCACTCCCTTTAAGAGTGTGCTCCTAATCTCAGCTCGTTACCTGTATAAAAGACACCTGGGAGCCAGAAATCTTTCTGATTGAGAGGGGATCAAATACTTATTTCCCTCATTAAAATGCAAATCAATTTATTAAATTTTTCACATGCGTTTTCCTGTATTTTTCTGTCTCTCACTGTTCAAATAAACCTATCATTAAAATTATAGACTGATCATTTCTTTGTCAGTGGGCAAACATACAAAATCAGCAGGGGATCAAACACTTTTTTCCCTCACTGTATACTGTATGTGCAAATGAGGTAAGATTAGGGAGGTAAGGCAATAAATAGGCTGTAGTGGCGAAGTAATTACAATTTAGGAATTAAACACTGGAGTGATAGATGAGCAGAAGATGAAAGTGCAAGTAGAGATACCGGGGTGCAAAGGAGCAAAAATATATATATATATAACAATATGGGTGTCAGGGATCAGCCAGGCTCCACCACCACACAATCACAGAGATCACTGTCACCTGAGTTCTAATCACCCACACCTGCACGTCATTGGATCATCAGCACAGTCAGCATATAGGCACTCCCCCAACACAGTCACTTTGTCTGGTCTCGTTTGAGAAAGGACTCACTCCCTGTTCCTCTAACCTCGACCTTCGTATTCTACCTTGTTTCTTCTACCTTCCAGTGTCTCCCTCGTCTTCCTGGTTCCAGTGTTTATCCTCCGGCCACCTCCTCCTCTTCATACAAGAATACCTATCTGGATTTCCCTTCACCTTCTTACAGAGACTCTCTCTACTCCATTTTTGTCATCACCAGCTATATCCCATTAAACCTGTTACTCCTTTTTGGAAACCTCTTTGTCTTGAGTCTCTGTTCCATAACAATGGGGATGAGGTAGTTGGATGGGCTATTTACAGATGGGCTATGTACAGGTGCAGTGATCTGTGAGCTGCTCTGACAGCTGATGCTTAAAGTTAATGAGGGGGATATGAGTCTCCAGCTTCAGTGATTTTTGCAATTCGTTCCAGTCATTGGCAGCAGAGAACTGGAAGGAAAGGCGGCAAAAGGAGGAATAGGCTTTGGGGGTGAACAGTGAAATATACCTGCTGGAGTGCGTGCTACGGGTGGGTGCTGCTATGGTGACCAGTGAGCTGAGATAAGGCAGGGCTTTACCTAGCAAAGACTTATAGACGTCCTGGAGAGTGGGATTGGCGATGAATATGAAGCGAGGGCCAGCCAATGAGAGCATACAGGTCGCAATGGTAGGTCGTATATGGGGCTCTGGTGACAAAACGGATGGCACTGTGATAGACTGCATCCAATTTGCTGAGTAGAGTGTTGGAGGCTATTTTGTAAATGACATCGCCGAAGTCAAGGATCGGTAGGATAGTCAGTTTTCCGAGGGTATGTTTGGCAACATGAGTGAACAAGCTTTGTTGCGAAATAGGAAGCCGATTCTAGATTTAATTTTGGATTGGAGATGTTTAATGTGGAAGGAGAGTTTACAGTCTAACCAGACACCTAGGTATTTGTAATTGTCCACATATTCTAAGTCAGAACTGTCCAGAGTAGTGATGCTAGACGGGTGGGCAGGTGCGGGCAGTGATCGGCTGAAGAGCATGCATATAGTTTTACTTGCATTTAAGAGCAGTTGGAGGCCACGGAAGGAGAGTTGTACGGCATTGAAGCTTGTCTGGAGGTTAGTTAACAGTGTCCAAAGAAGGGCCAGAAGTATACAGAATGGTGTCGTCTGCGTAAAGGTGGATCAGAGAATCACCAGCAACAAGAGCGACATCATTGATGTATACAGAGAAGAGAGTCAGCCCGAGAATTGAACCCTGTGGCACCCCCATAAAGACTGACAGAGGTCCGGACAACAGGCCCTCCGATTTGACACACTGAACTCTGTCTGAAAAGTAGTTGGTGAACCAGGCGAGGCAGTCATTTGAGAAACCAAGGCTGTTGAGTCTGCCGATAAGAATGTGGTGATTGACAGTCGAAAGCCTTGGCCAGGTCGATGAATATGACTGCACAGTATTGTCTTTTATCGATGGCGGTTCTGATATCGTATAGGACCTTGAGCGTGGCTGAGGTGCACCCATGACCAGCCTGGAAACCAGATTGCATAGCATAGCAGGTATGGTGGGATTCGAAATGGTCAGTGATCTATTTGTTAACTTGGCTTTCGAAGACCTTAGAAAGGCAGGGTAGGATGGATATAGGTCTGTAACAGTTTGGGTCTAGAGTGTCACCCCTTTGAAGAGGGGGATGACCGCGGCAGCTTTCCAATCTTTGGGGATCTCAGACGATACGAAAGAGAGGTTGAACAGGCTAGTAATAGGGTTTGCAACAATTGCGGCGGATAATTTAAAAAGAGAGGGTCCAGATTGTCTAGCCCAGCTGATTTGTAGGGGTCCAGATTTTGCAGCTCTTTCAGAACATCAGCTATCTGGATTTGGGTGAAAGAGAAATGGGGGGAGGTTTAGGCAAGTTGCCCGGGGTAAGGGTAGCCAGGTGGAAAGCAAGGCCAACCGTAGAAAAATGCTTATTGAAATTCTCGATTATCGTAGATTTATCGGTGGTGACAGTGTTTCCTAGCCTCAGTGCACTGGGCAGCTGGGAGGAGGTGCTCTTATTCTCCATGGACTTTACAGTGTCCCAGAACTTTTTGGAGTTTGTGCTACAGGATGCACATTTCTGTTTGAAAAAGCTAGCCTTAGCTTTCCTAACTGCCTGTGTATATTGGTTCCTAACTTCCCTGAAAAGTTGTATATCGCTGGGGCTATTCGATGCTAATGCAGTACGTCACAGGATGTGTTTGTACTCGTCAAGGGCAGTCAGGTCTGGAGTGAACCAAGGGCTATATCTGTTCCTGAGTTAGCAAGGTAACTTTGGTCAACTCTGATTTCAACTCAGGATAACTGGTATCACAAAAGTGTCTCACCTTTTAGCCAGGTACATTTCTGTGGCAACAAATCATTCAGAACTTACCTGCTCCTGGGCAGGCTAACTCAGGGCTAACTCCATTTATCCTGAATGAGTCTGAGCCACGAATTGAGGACCAATGAAATCAGATACTATCCCTCTCACAAAGATTGAGAAAGGACTGATTAAATATTTTATTAATTAAATATTTATTTTTGTAAAAAAAGAGTAATGTTAAAATACCGCTCACATTACACCTTTAGTAATGACAACATTTGTTTGCCAAACTGTATGTTCTTCACACAATTGTATTTTGACATTTTCTAAAGGCAAACTGACAGCCAGAACCAACCATAGATTTTTAATCCATAGACGGCAGTTCACATTCAAGTCAAGACTGGCAGTCATTGCTAGTGTACCTACTGGATGTAGTCTATGCCAACCGTTTTGTCACCAAAGCCCCATATACTACCCACCACTGCGACCTGTTGGCTGGTCTCGTTGGCTGGTCCTAGCTACATATTCGTCGCCAAACCCACTGGCTCCAGGTCATCTATAAGTCTTTGCTAGGTAACGCTCCAACTTATCTCAGTTCACTGGTCACCATAGCAACACCCACCCGTAGCACGCATTCCAGCAGGTATATTTCACTGGTCATCCCCAAAGCCAACACTTGCTTTGGCCACCTTTCCTTCCAATTCTCTGCTGCCAATGACTGGAATGAATTGCAAAAATCACTGAAGTTGGAGACTTATATCTCCCTCACTAACTTTAAGCATCAGCTGTCAGAGCAGTTTACCGATCACTGCAGCTATACACAGCCATATTTAAATAGCCCATCTGTCAATGTTCTTGGTGTAGTTGGTGAAAAAGAGTCAGGCGCAGGACAGCAGAGATGAGTAACACAACGTAGTTTACTCATACAAATTACAAAGTAGAATAATACCAAGCCCACCAAAATAGGACTGACATAAATCAGGAATAATAACGCACAACAAACATGGGGAAAACAGAGGGTTAAATAATGAACAAGTAATTGGGGAATTGAAACCAGGTGTGTATAAAACAAAGACAAAACAAATGGAAAATGAAAAGTGGATCGGTGATGGCCGCCCGAACAAGGAGAGGGACCGACTTCGGCGAAAGTCGTGACACCATCCAACCAACTACCCACCTCATCCCCATATTTATTTTTGTTTTTCTGGTCTTTTGCACACCAGTATTTCTACTTGCACATCCTCATCTGCACATATATCACTCCAGTGTTAATTGCTAAATTGTAATTACTTCGCCACTATTGTCCTATTTATTTCCTTACCTCTTTACTTCATTTGCACACACTGTTTCCAGATTTTTCTATTGTGTTATTGACTGTATGATTGTTTATCCCATGTGTAACTCTGTGTTGTTTTTGTTGCACTGCTTTGCTTTATCTTGGACAGGTCGCAGCTGTAAATGAGAACTTGTTCTCAACTGGCCTACCTGGTTAAATAAAGGTGAAAAATTAGTTTAACAGTAAAATTGCCATCTATGGATTATATGTCTATGGCCACAACGTAACAAGCTGTTCAGAAGGAGCGATATGAGTTGATAGGAGTGGGGGAGAAAATGTGCTTGTGCATTGAGACATCAAAGCAGGCATTAACTATAAGAAATAAAATCAAGACGGCACTTTAAAAGCCTACTTCACACCATAGCCTGCTGAATTTGGAAGTGAACCTTCATTTTGATTTCAGCACAAATTAAAATGTGGCAATGCCTCACCCATGGATTGATGTTTCAGCACTGTCTCAATGAAGAGTTCGGTGTTTGACTAGCCACGTGTGACAGTTACAAGCCTGCTAGAGTTAGTGGCAGATGAACAAGCCATATCCACCTTCGTCGTACAGATGAAGCCTGCACTGGAATGTGAAGCTAACTGAAGCTGGCTAGCTTTAGAAAAAACTGAGGAGATCTAGCTTGCTTCGTAGTTTCCCACTCAGGTATGTGATGTTGGGAGATAACATGTATACACAGCCTGACAGCTTTTTTTTGGTCCCTTTGCAGAACACAGGTAACATGGGTAGGTAACACAGGTAACATGGGTAGGTAACACAGGTAACATGGGTAGGTAACACAGGTAAGCTTCAGTCTGGCTGGGCCCCAGCCCAGAAACACAGCAAGGAAGCATCTCTCCAAACAATGGCTGCCTTTGTTTCTCCTCACAGCTGCTTCTCTGAACTGACACACTTTTTTCTAGTCTTTCGCACTCTCTCTTCCTTTTATTCCTCCTTCTGTACTTCCCCAGCTCTCCCTCAACTCTCCATTGCTCATCAGAAGCTCTCTGGAGGAGGCGGGGAAGAAATGGAGGCATCAAAATTAGTGATGTCTGATATGTTGGCCTCAGTAAAATGTATTATGGTGATTGACTTGATCCCGTCATGTCTCTTCCTTGATGGGCTCCCTGATGTGTCCGAGTAGAGGTTCAGGTATGGGAGGTCTATAAGTTACTGTAGGTGTGGCCCAGACACAGCTGGGCATGGTGGAGATGTTTCCCCTCCGTAGGGGCTCAGGTATGGGAGGTCTATAAGGTACTGTAGGTGTGGCCCAGACACAGCTGGGCATGGTGGAGATGTTTCCCCTCCGTAGGGGCTCAGGTATGGGAGGTCTATAAGGTACTGTAGGTGTGGCCCAGACACAGCTGGACATGGTGGAGATGTTTCCCCTCCGTAGGGGCTCAGGTATGGGAGGTATACTGTATATGAGGTAGCGAGTTCCAGACACAGCTAGACATGGTGTTGGTTTGTTTAATGTTATTTCTCCTCTTTAGAGGCTCAGGTATGGGAGGTCTATGATGTACGCATGTGAGGCTTAGACACACACACAACCAGCCAGCCAGCCATGCATGGTGTTGGTATGGTTTTCCTCTATTGGGTCTCAGGTAGAGGAGGTATTTGAGGTTTGTGAGCCTAAAACACAGCTTAGCATGGTGTTGCTGTGTTTCCTCTCTCCATCCAGCAGAGAGACTGTCAGAGCTGATTCCAGAGCTGGTCCTCACAGCGGAGGTGGCAGACAGGAGCAGCCTGGATCTCTGTTGGAGGCCTCTGAAAACCGTCGCCTGCCCAGTGCCATGTCTCAGTGTGTCTCGAAACCATCTCTCTGTGTCTCAGTGTGTCAGAGACGGGCTGGCAGGCTCATTTCCTGGAAGAGCTTGTTTTGGGGAGCCGGGCTGAGCGGACTCAGACATAAGGAGTTAGGGCACTGGGTATGATCAGGTCACATTGGCTCAAGATGAAGGTCCATCTTAAAATATGGAGACCAGGAGACTAAGTTCAATGAACAGAATAATGTTTGCTGATCATGTTAACCATGTAGAAAAATGTAATGATAAACCAGAATGCATTGTTTTGTAGTCAAGGACTTAGTCATGTCCAGTTCAGCAAGAGGAGGTACCACAACTTGACGGCATCATCTTAACTGGAAAAACAACTCTGGGCCTGCAAGCTGTTGATACAGTAACTACACAAGCTCTGCTTTATCAGCACAAAGATCTCAATGGAGACAGACCATAGGCTATATATTCTACTGGGAAGATCTGGATGGAGACAGACCATAGGCTATATATTCTACTGGGAAGATCTGGATGGAGACCCTAGGCTATATATTCTACTGGGAAGATCTGGATGGAGACAGACCATAGGCTATATATTCTACTGGGATGGAGACAGACCATAGGCTATATATTCTACTGG
>QNTS01009470.1:15190-31487 GCA_003317085.1 Hucho hucho
CTGACTCCTCTCCTCTAGTTCTATATAGTCTGACTCCTCTCCTCTAGTTCTATATAGTCTGACTCCTCTCCTATAGTTCTATATAGTCTGACTCCTCTCCTCTAGTTCTATATAGTGTGACTCCTCTCCTCTAGTTCTATATAGTCTGACTCCTCTCCTCTAGTTCTATATAGTCTGACTCCTCTCCTCTAGTTCTATATAGTCTGACTCCTCTCCTCTATGTGCGTGTGAATCTCCCTCTGCAGCCCAGCCACACTCCACTCCATTGTCCTATTAATATCGTCCTCTCTCTAGTCTCTATTGTCTTAGACTGAACCCTCCAAGAATCCCAGCTGCACATGCCTTCCTCTCCTTTCTTTCCCTCTGTTCAATTAAAGATACTTTCTCCTTCTCTGCTCTAGGGGGGAACTGGGCTTTTCCTCCTTCTCTCTGTCTTCCTTTCCTCACTCTCTCTTTTGGTCTTCTTCCCTCTTTCTGTCTTCCTTTCCTCCCCCTCTCTCTCTGCGTCTTTCTTCCCTCTCTCATTCTGTCTCCCTCCCTCTCTCTGTTTCTTCCTTTCCTACCTCTCTCTGTCTGTCTTCCTCCATCTCTCTTTCTTCTTTCCACCTCACCACGACCAGAGGCGAGACTAGAGTGTGTGTGTGTGTGTGTGTCTGTGCACGCACGCGCGCTGGGACTTGACTCATTCGTTCACATCACTCAGTGGAAGCGGCACTCCAAAAAGACCAGTTGAAGTGTAGTAGACATTAGTGATGCCTCACAGGAAGCTGCATCCCTAACCATGTCATCCTACCCAGCTAGCCTTGCAGGAAGCTGCCTCCCTTACCATGTCATCCTACCCAGCTAGCCTCGCAGGAAGCTGGCTCCCTAACCATGTCATCCTACTCAGCTAGACCCAGTCCAGAGAGCAGACCCAGCGGTGAAGTCCATGGGACGTTAGGCCTGTCACAAATTCCACCCTATTCCCTATATAGTTCAATGTTTTTGAAAAAGGCAAAGTCAAAAGTAGTGCACTATACAGGAAATAGGGGACGTTCTCTCTGTGCGGTCTGGTCAAAGTCATGCAGGAAACGCCAAAACTGCCTGATTCATAAAGGAGTGACTCACAGCCGCCATCGAAACACTTCAAGTGACTTCAGTAGCTGGTCCTCGCTTAACTTCCCCCCTTCTCTTCATTCACTATCTATTCAATTATGATATTTTTGTATTTTTTTTAAACCTTTATTTAACTAGGCAAGACAGTTAAGAATAAATTATTATTTACAATGACAGCCTACACCGGCCAAACCCGGGCGATGCTGGGCCAATTATGCGCCGCCCTATGGGACTCCCAATCACGGCCGGTTGTGATGCAGCCTGGATGCGCCACTAAAATGATGATCACCATGTATCATATGTATCTAAAGTTTAACATACACATGACGGGGCGGCAGGTAGCTTAGTGGTTAGAGCATTGGGCCAGTAACCGAAAGGTTGCTGGATCGAATCCGCGAGCTGACATGGTAAAAATATGTAGTTCTGCCCCTGAACAAGGCAGTTAACCCACTGTTCCCCGGTAGGGGAATTTGTTCTTAATTGACTTGCCAAGTTAAATAATATATATATCTGCCCATATTAGAGACTTGGATGAATCTGATGATTGTCTATAGCTGCAAACACAGCAGTTTAATCTTCCAACTTCCCTTTTTGGCAGACAAATACTGCTATATATATATATATTTTAGATAATAGACTTCCTTCTAAAATGGCTCACAGACCTAATGACAGACCTGCATGGACACACACATAGCAGTGTGACACTCCCAAACCCTCAGCCATAATCTACAGTCAGATTCATTCAACAGATAAAACATGGCTCCATAAATCTTTCTGTTTTTCCCTTTGTGTTTGTGATCCACATTTCCCATAAGCTCTCTCCCCTCCCTGCAGACGGCACCACCCCTTCACACACACACACACAATCACACACTGGCACTTGCGTACCTGTGTCCTGCATGTGTGTGTATATGTTACCTCCCTGTGTGTGTCTCCTCTCTCTCCTCTGGTGCCAATACTGTTTATCTGTCCTGCTAGGTCACCCCCTCCGGCCAAAAGTTTGTGCAGACAGACAACCACTGCAGAGCTGGTGCCAGCCTGGAATGGGCCCTGGCCTTGGCTACCTGCCATTCTATTAAAGGGCCCTGGTCGGCCCTGGCGCTGCCCGACAGCCCTCTCTGTCTGACTAGCACCATAAATCAAACAGAACGTTTCCATATTCTCACAGAAGTGTTTAGAAATTACCAGGCAATATTGTAATGTCGTTGTAATAATGTTGATATAAACTTTGTTGTACTTTATAATATACAGTTATATATTTCACAAATGGTAAATAACTATAAAAAAATATATATATTAACTTGTATGGATTTTAAGTGTATGACCGTGGAAAATCATATGCTGAAAAAATACAAACCCCAAAAATCTTAACATTCAAGAGAAAAATAAAACAAAACTCACCGGGTGATTTAAGAAAGTCCATTGGATATCGGGAATAAGGAGGAGGGGGGGACTCTGAAATGAAAAGAAAGAAATAGACAGAAGAGAGAGAGAAAAGACAGAGCAAAACAGAGCATGAGAAAAAGCGTCCAGGGAAAGATGAAACGTATGATAACAGTTGGCATTCTTTTTGGAAAACTGTTTGTATTATCAGTGGGGGTTGGAGGCAGTGCAGGGAGCGAGGCAGCCATGCGGCGATTGCCTTGATATCTGACGAAGAGATAAACAAGGGGCGCCTGGCGCCAGCCTCTAGGCGGCTATCTGACTAGGCTCCGACTCAGGCTGTGGGAGATACGGGCCTCTTTGCTCACACCAGAACAGGACACTCCAATCGGAATCGTTGCCTGGCTGCAAGCAAACTAACTTGGTCCAGACTGACTGTCAAATACAACAAGATACACATGGAGGTCAAGGATAGGAAATTTAAAATAGTTGAATATTGTGCATCTTCTTTGTTATTACAAGTAGCCTTACATGAAAAGATGATCACGTTCAATCAAATAAATGTACTTTCATGTGACTAGACGGACCCCTGACTACTTCCTGTAAATGTTTGAAGCCATCCTTGTTCAAGTACTCCACATCTAGATTTGAATATACTGTACAAGAGGGGTTTAATAAATGCATTGTACAGAAGATAATGGTGTAGGAAACCTACAAAATAAGAGCAAAATCCCCTCTGCAGTTTAGACAATTATTTCTAAGGTTTTCCATTTTTATATAAAAGCAAACAAATCTACAAATAAAAACAATAACTAGGCCAAACTAGGGGCGGCAGTAGCCTTGTGGTTGAGCGTTGGGCCAGTAGCCGAAAGGTTTCTAGATCGAATCCCCCGAGCTGACAAGCAACAAATGTGTCATTCTGGCCCTGAACAAGGCAGTTAACCCGCTGTTTCTAGGCCGTCATTGTAAATAAGATTCTGTTCTTAACTGACTTTCCTAGTTGAAAAATAAAAAAAAGCTTGGCCACAGCAATAAAATAAGTATACCGCTTACTATAAATAATAAGGCAATAATATAATTGCAACTGTTTTGATTTGTGAGGGGCCCTTCAAAGCAAATGTTGAATAATTTCCCATATCCTAGATAGAAGAATTATACATCTAACCTCAAGGAAATAGTGATGACGCTAACGGTTGTGCTGCTAAAACGTCATACCAACCAAGTCTGACCTATAGCGTTGCAATTGACACAACCGGTAATTGTGTCTGGGAAAGTTACATGCCAATCAATTTACCAACACACAATATTAAACAGTCTACCAATTATAGTTTAGGTCTTTGCAATTGCAGATTTCGATTTATTTTTCACGTTATAATCTTTGGTTAAAAAAAATATATATAAATAACTTACCGAGTTCACAAAGCCTGCTCATGTGGTGAGGATTGCAGCAAACGAGTTCTGGGTTAATTTCCCCATAGGATTCACAGCAAGATAGCCTTTTTAATTCCGAGCAATCCATGAGGTCCGGCCAACGAAACACTTTGTAGAGCAGCAAGGGGAGGGAATAAGACTGCTGACCCAGTTTGGTGTCCACTTTGCTGGGTAGGAGCAGGCAGGGGCTCCGCGCACCCCCCTTTGACTCGACCGCTTGCAAGAGCCCTTCTAATTGTTTCTCTTTTATTTGTTTCAGTATCGAGTGGGTCAGGGCTTTCAATTCAGCATCCGTTCCGGTGCTATTTTTTTCGGCAACCTTCGTCGATGTACCCATACAGCAACCCCCGGATCCATGCGTTCGTGTATCCGCATCCCCGTCGCCCTCGACCGGCGCACGGCTCCTCCAGAGTCGCCGGACGAGCCCCGTTCGTTTGGTCCTAAACATGCGGGACGAAAAGAGGGTTTCCCGGCTAAAAAACGAGCATGATGTACGCAAATCATGAAGATTCCGGGATCCGTGTACAGGCAACGACAAGCAGCCTGAGATAATATTATGGAGAAACTGGGAGTTGGAGAAGGCAAGAAAATATGTAGCATACGCCAGTATTTAATAAAACAAATATATAAAAAAATAAACCCCGCAAAAAAAAAATCAAGGCTCCAGTCGTGATAGTAACCTTCTCTGTGAGGAGAAATGAACCATCACCTTAACGGAATTATAAACCTATAATGGTCCGACTAAAATGCCGCTATATCGAAATATAAACCTTTTTCAATGTAAGAACGTTGAGCATCTAGAATACCAAATAGCAGCATAAAGAATTTGTTACAACGTTGAACTACTGTGAACATGAAATGCTTCATTCGTTCCGTTCATTCAGTAGTCTATGTAGAAAGATAAACATTGTAACAGATTATATTTTACGCATATGGTTACGAGTTGGGTTTCTGTGTAATTTGGAGCAGGTAAATTGCCTAGTTAAATACTAGAATTAGGCTATATATCCATGAGAAAAAAAATGAAGCTGTCCCGTTTTCGTTAGAAAAAAAATAATCCACACAATCCTTGATCCGACAGCAAAAAGGCTTTAACAACGGCTGTTGTCTACGTTTTATCCCTTATCTTCAAAATATCATATCTGTCTGCACATGATGTGATCTTCAATATAGATTTAGACGTTACGAGAGGACGAAAGGATCCCCTAAACAGATCCAAAACTAGGTAGCAAATCCAAAACTGGACCCGCTTTAGTGCCAGACAAAAATCTGCCTTAGTAGGGTAGTCGCACAGAGCCCCCGTCTACCGTCCGTTGTACCAGAATTATGTCGAAATATCCCTTTATAAATTAATCCAGACACTTATTGAATGAAGTTTCTGTAGTCTAAGGAATAAAGCGATTTGAGTGGCGACAAAGAAGTGATGCGATCTTCAGAAAACGTCTGCGAATGACGCGAATAGTTTAAGTGCCCTTGCCTTCTCTTGCTCGCTATCTCTTTCTAACTCTCTGAGCTCTGTGTCTCCAGTGCGCATTGGCGCGCCTCGTCACGTGGGTGTCTAGACACCCTGTCGCTTGAAAAAAGTGATTGTGTTGCGCAAACAAGAGATCAAGTAGCTTAGGCTACATACAGAGACATCGTTTGGGTAGGAAAGTTACATTTTCCAAAAGTTACAAAGGAAAAAACGTAAATAATGCAAAAAGATCGTGTGGGAAATACAAATATGGAGCTAAAATGGCTATTTTACTGTATACATGAAACACTCTCTCTTGCTCTCTCTGTCTCTCTCTCTCAGAGTAATATTTGACAAAACATTTGTTTTACTTTTTATTTATTTTGCGCCAAATGATCACATGAATGAAGTAGGCCTAAATACGAATAACTATGATTTACGTTGATCATAATAGTAGGCTAATAATAATAACAATAACATTACTGATAATAATAACAACAACAATAACATTACTGATAATAATAATAACAAGAATAACATTATTAATAATAATAACAATAACATTACTGATAATAATAACAATAACAATAACATTACAAATAATAATAACAATAACATTACTGATAACAATAATAATACTAATAACAATAACAATAACGTTACTGATAATAATAACAATAACATTATTGATAATAATAACAATAACAATAACATTACTGATAACAACAACAATAACATTACTGATAATAATAACAATAACAATAACATTACTGATAATAATAACAATAACATTATTGATAATAATAATAATAACATTACTGATAATAATAACAACAATAACAGTACTGATAACAATAACAATACTGATAACGATAACAATAACATTACTGATAATAATAACAATAACATTATTGATAATAATAATAATAACATTACTGATAATAATAACAACAATAACAGTACTGATAACAATAACAATACTGATAACGATAACAATAACATTACTGATAATAATAATAATAACATTACCGATAATAATAACAATAACATTACTGATAACAATAACAATAACATTACTGATAATAATAACAATAACATTACTGATAATAATAACAATAACAATAACATTACTGATAATAATAATAACAATAACATTACTGATAATTATAACAATAACATTACTGATAATAATAATAATAACAATAACATTACTGATAATTATAACAATAACATTACTGATAATAATAATAATAACAATAACATTACTGATAACAACAACAATATCATTACTGATAACAATAACAATAACATTACTGGTAATAATAACAATAACAATAACATTACTGATAACAACAACAATATCATTACTGATAACAATAACAATAACATTACTGATAATAATAACAATAACAATAACAACAACAATAACATTACTGATAACAATAACAATAACATTACTAATAACAATAACAATAACATTACTGATAACAACAACAATAACATTACTGATAATAATAACAATAACATTACTGATAGTAATAACAATAACAATAACATTACTGATAATAATAACAATAACAATAACATTACTGATAACAACAATAACAATAACATTACTGATAATAATAACATTACTGATAATACTAATAATAACAATAACAACAACAATAACATTACCGATAACAATAACAATAACATTACTAATAATAATAACAATAACAATAACATTACTGATAACAACAACAATAACATTACTGATAATAATAACAATAACATTACTGATAATAATAACAATAACAATAACATTACTGATAATAATAACAATAACATTACTGATAATTATAACAATAACAATAACATTACTGATAATAATAATAGTAACAAAAATAAAACAATGCCTAATTATAATAAGAGTTGATATTATAATAATAACATAATTACATCCACATTATTATCATTACAATTATTGTTATTATTGGGATATTAATATCATGTTTCCCTTTGATGTTGAATAACCTAGTTGCATGTCTCTGAACTTTTTTCCCATGAATGTGCTCAACGAACTATTGCCTCCCTCTGGTCAAAGAAAGTTATTACCCTGTGAAACCCATTGATGTATGTAATGTACAGGATGTAACCTTGTGTAAATTTCTCTATCTGTTTCGGTCTCTATAAATTGTCTATTGCAAGCTGCACCATATCACCAACTCAAATTCTGGGTATGTGTAACTGTACTTAGCCAATAAAAGGGATTCTGATGTAGGTTGCCTACATGTTTAATAAACATTGTTTATTAGGTTACACATTACTCATCACGGACAAGCTCACTACTGTCGTACAACACTTTTCGCTTTGATATTTCCAAACAGTTGGGTTGTGAACCATAGAATTTGTTCATTTAAAAGGATCTCTGTGTTGTCGATGTCAACCCTGTTTATGTCAGAGACTGGCGACTGGTGCCAATCAGTACAGTAGATTAGTGACACTGTAGCCTCATCTCAGTCTGTCTGAGTAGCCTACTTCCAAGTCGCCATTAACACAATTTAATTGTATGGATTGGAGCACCGGTTGAGAGAGGTTTCCTTGCCCATTAACTATGGGGTTTATAGGCCTATTATTTCTGTTATTGTGCTGTATGGGAAAATTAAAAAATTTCAACTTTCACTGGCTATTTTTGAAATATTGATACATTGCTGCATGATAATATGGCTCTATCTGATTAAAGGTAACTTCATTAATGCATTTCTTTCAGAGGTAAACTAAATAGGCCTTGCACAAATTCACCAAAAGGATCGAATGTTATTCATTTAAAGAAAATGCTTTGAGGAATGGGCTTTATATGGTGTGGGGAGTAGAGAAGACTAGCAGGCAACCTTCCCTGAGTCCCTTCCCCAAAGTCTACAGACTAGTAGGGCTACCTCCCCTGAGTCCCTTCCCCAAAGTCTACAGACTAGTAGGGCTACCTCCCCTGAGTCCCCTGCTCAACGTTACACACCTCAAGCAAAAGGAATGATAACATATGGCCCTTTAAACTGACTTGGTGGCCGCTGGACAGACAGGTTTGATTGACTCTGTGAGTGAACTGAAGAATGACGGCCGCTGTAGCCTTATTGTGTCCTATATGCGGTCAGTTGGGGAGGGGAGGCTGCAGACAGCAGTCCTATGTTAATTTGGGTGCCAGTCAGGCCAGGCAGTGAGCGTTGCTGCAGGGCAGTGGGATGGATGATGGTAATGATGATGGGATATGTGTGTTGTTCGCGATGGGAGGCGCCGCCGCCAGTCAATGGCTCAAGTCTCATTGTTCCACCGGATTCCCCACTGGCGCCGCACGAGAGCTCGAGCTCAACCAACCCGACCGGCAGCAGCCCGCAAACATATTTATGTAGTCTGGAAGTAATTTACACCGCAACCAACCACTGTTCACAACAGAACAAGTTTATAGGAAGCTGAAGCTATCTCTGTAATGAAAAAAAGTGGATTCCCACAGACTACATGCAGGAAGTATTTTATCAAGTCGTTTTTAATTTTGAATTGATAAAAACAAAATAATGTAGGTAGGCCTATCCAATCTACTAATTAATATAGGATTATGCCTTCTATTCATACATATGCAAATATTCTCAATTTCCTTACAACAAAACTCAGTTTGAAATACAAAAGAAAACCATTAACATATTTTAACTGTCGATAATCCATAATATCAAGCAGATATGATGGATTATTGATATTACGCGCATGTAGACTACTTTGCATGCATTGGAAGTGGATAGCATAGTGTTGTAAGTGGAAATACATGATAATAATGTATTTCAGCCATGAAAAGTCTAGATAACCTTTAGTAATGTAATTTATTAACACACTGGACTGGTTTCATGGAGAAGCAATTAAACAAGATTACTCCACTGGAACAATCATGCACAGAACGTGATGAATATTTTATGCTACATGAATGGCGACCTATGCTTATGTCAAGCAACTGCACAGATAAGAGCGATCATAAATTAGGCGAACTTTAAGTTTAATTAAAAAAGAGATGATTAATCATTTGATCTCAGAGCAGATAGAACCAAACTGCAAGCAAAGGAGAATAAAGAAAGACGTTCCATAGTTACCATAGTTACCACATTCTCAAGTGGTAACCAAGGGTAGGCCTAGGTTACAAAGTTGCATTGGTGTACTTAAGTAAAACTACTTTAAAGTTCTAGTCGTTTTTTGGGTTATCTGTACTTACTTTACTATTTATATTTTTGACAACTTTTACTTCACTACATTCCTAAAGAAAATAATGTATTTTTTACTCCATACATTTTCCCTGACACCCAAAAGGAGCCTACTTGTTAGATTTTGAATGCTACTTGTTAGATTTTGAATTCTACTTGTTAGATTTTGAATGGTCCAATTCACACACTTAGCAAGACAACATCCCTGGTCATCCCTACTGCCTCTGATCTGGCAGCCTCACGAAACACAGATGCTTTGTTTGTAAATGAGTGTTGGAGTGAGTGTTGGAGTGCCCCTGGCTATCAGTAAATAAAAATAACAAGAATATGGGGCCATCTGGTTTGCTTAATAAGGAATTTGAAATTATTTATACTTTTACTTTTGATACTTAAGTATATTCATCGGTAAAGCTGACCTAAATGGGCAAAGCCTGTCCTAGCCTTGTCCATTAGCCAACACTTGAACTGTTGGTCTGATATACTGTGAATGATCTACTAGATCAGCAGTCTGAAGACCCAGCATGTCTGTCTGCATGAGGTCACAGGAAGACAAAGGTCATCTTGATTTATCATTGGCTGCATCCGAAATGGTGCACTACATAGTGTTGTCCGGGTTAGGGTTTGGCCGGGGTAGGCCGTCATTGTAAATAAGAATTTGTTCTTAATTGACTTGCCTAGTTAAATAAAGGTTACATAAAGAAGTATGTCACCAGGGTCAGGTGACCGGCACCATACTACACTGCAGGGATCAGCTTCGTAGTCACTACACACCAAACGGGAGAAAACAGACCAAAGTATCCATCTGAACTTGTCCAATAAGAAACCCAGTTTTTTGTGTGGAGAAAGGTTTACTACAGTATGCACTAATGAATACTGCCCAGATTGAAGTCCATACTCCAACTACATCTCCCAGAAAACCTGAAACATTAATCTCCACCTTTGTATTTATTATTTATTTAACCTTTATTTAACTAGGCAAGTCAGTTAAGAACAAATTCTTATTTACAATGATGGCCTAGAAAGAGCAGGTTATACTGCCTTGTTCAGGGCCAGAATAACAGATTTTTAGCTTGTCAGCTTAGGGATTCGATCTAGCAACCTTTCGGTTACTGGCCCAATGCTCTAACCACTAGGCTACCTGTCGAAGGCTGTCAACTGGGTAGTGTCAACAAATCGCAGCCTATGAAAAGTAAAAACCCGGGAAATATCACATTTACATCAGTATTCAAACCCTCTGCTCAGTATTTTGTTGAAGCAACTTTGGCAGTGATTACAGCCTCGAGTCTTCTTGGGTATGACGCTACAAGCTTGGCACACCTGTATTTGGGGAGTTTCTCCCATTCTTCTCTGCATATCCTCTCAAGCTCTGTCAGGTTGGATAGAGAGTGTTGTTGCACAGCTATTTTCAAGTCTCTCCAGAGATGTACGATCGGGTTCAAGTCTGGGCTCTGACTGGGCCTCTCAAGGACATTCAGAGACTTGTCCCGAAGCCACTCCTGTGTTGTCTTGGCTGTGTGCTTAGGGTTGTTGTCCTGTTGGAAGGTGAACCTTCACTCCAGTCTGAGGTCCTGAGTACTCTGGAGCAGGTTTTCATCAAGGATCTCTCTGTACTTCGCTCTGTTCATCTTTCCCTCGATCCTGACTATTCTCCCAGTCCCTGCTTCTGAAAAACATCCCCACAGCATGATGCTGCCACCACCATGCTTCACCATAGGGATGGTGCCAGGTTTCCTCCAGATGTGACACTTGGCATTCAGGCCAAAGAGTTCAATCTTGTTTCTCATTGTCTGAGAGTCTTTAGGTGCCTTTTAGCAAACTCCAAGAGAGGCTGTCATGTGCCTTTTACTGAGGAGTTGCTTCCACCTGGCCACTCTACCACAAAGACCTGATTGGTGGAGTGCTGCAAAGATGGTTTTCATCTCCCATCTTCACAGAGGAACTCTATAGAGCTTTGTCAGAGTGACCATCAGGTTCTTGGTCACCTCCCTGACCAAGGCCCTTCTCCCCCGATTGCTCAGTTTGGCCGGGCTGCCAGCTCTAGGAAGAGTCTTGGTGGTTCCAAAATTCTTCCATTTAAGAATGATGGAGGCCACTGTGTTCTTGGAGACTGCAGAATGCTGCAGAAATGTTTTGGTACCCTTCCCCAGATCTGTCTCTTGACACAATCCTGTCTCGGAGCTCTACGGACAATTCCTTCGACCTCACGGCTTGGTTTTTGTCCAATCAATTGAATTTACCACAAGTGGACTCCAATCAAGTTGTAGAAACTTCTTAAGGATGATCAATGGAAACAGTGTGCACCTGAGCTGAATTTCGAGTCTCATAGCAAAGGGTCTGAATACTTATGTAAATAAGGTATTTCTGTTTATTTTTGATACATTTGCAAAAATGTCTAAAAACCTGTTTTCGCTTTTTCATTATGGGGTATTGTGTGTAGATTGACGAGGAAAACAATTAGTTTAATCCATTTTAGAATAAGGCTGTAATGTAACAAATTGTGGAAAAGTCAAGGGGTCTGAATACTTTCAGAATGCACTGCACCTACCGTTTCTAACAGGCTTTGCAGCAACCAACCCAGAAATGGAGTTGACATGTTACATCACTGTTAGTACCTGTCAAATTGGTCATTTAAAAAAAATGTAATTACTTCAATTATCATTGATCTTGAAGAAAGGAAAATGTGTTTTCAGCCATTAAATCAAAAGACTAAAGAGGGGAAAGCAGGACATTCACAAACATTTATTTGTGTCAGTTCACAGAGAGGGTAAGAGAACTATTTAATTTGAAGTATAGAGAGAGTATGGATGGAGGGGAGGTGATTGTAAGAGGTCATAAGAAGTTGTCTTTACCTGAGTGAACGTTCCAGAATCACTGACTTGTATGGAAACAGCAGGATTTACGTTTTAATCCATTCTTCTTTTTCAGCTAAAAACCGCTGTCATAACAACCCCAAATGAATCAAAGAACAGTTTCAAGAAGAGTGCTTCTCAAACACGTCACTCACTCATTCACTACAGAGAAGACTCTGGTTACTTAGCTAATACTAGGAGAGAGGAAATCTGTGGGTGCATCCCAATAGTCTCTCCTTTCTCCCGAAGTGTGCACTTGTTCACCTTCCTTCTAGGACTTGAAAGGGAATGACCGGTATATGAAAACTCCCTTTAGTCCATGCCTTCACCAATCCAATAGTTTTAAATGTACGTGTAGTAGTGAATGAGTGCACACTTCAGAAAGGAGAGGTCAACCACACAAACAAACACTCGCACGCAGTTGTCTTTCAATCATGTTTTATTATGCATGTCATGTTGACGCTGATGCATACATAAATATATTCTAAATATATTCTAAATATATTTGTCAGTTTAGTTGATGCAGAACAGAAAATATTCAAAGTGACCTTGTAAGCATCCCAAATTGCACTCTATTGCATAAATAGTTCACTACTTTTGACCAGAGTCCTATCGGCCCTAGTAGTGCACTATATAGGGAATAGGGTGCCATTTGGGACACCCATAGGGAATATCTTCACTTCAGATTGATATGGATAAACGTTTGTCAAAAGCAACAAACATGCGTTTGTATTTGTCTATAAAATAATATATATGCGTTCTCTGATCTGTACAAGATTGGGCTTTCATCTCAAATGGCACACTATTGCCTATATAGTGCATTATTTCTGACCAGGGTCCATAAGGCTCTGGTCAAAAGTAGTGCACTATATAGAGAATAGGGTGCTCTTTGAGACTAAATAAACATGACACTTAGACTATACAGTTTAGATTTTTTTTTCTATAGATAATAATTATGCTTCCTAAATTCAACTCTGAATTTGCAAAACTATCAGCTGTTGTTGTCGTTCTATATTGACATTAAGACAACTACATAACTTCCGCTAAATAAGATACCTGTGTGTAAAAAAAAAACTTTTAGATTTGGGATTTTGGTTTACAAGGATATGTTTATCATGTTGGTGCTGTAGATCGTTGTTTTTATGTTTTGGTGGGGGCAAATATCCAAATCCAGATATGAAAATAAATACATGAATAAAAAAAAATAATCACATAAAACATGCAAATAAAAAAATAAACAAACATGATTGTGCACAAAAGAACATTGGGTCAACTGACTGAAAATTAGACCTGATGAAAAACGAGAAGCCCTGTTTAAACCTATTGAAAGTAACTGATCACTGTGGTCAAGACTGGAGTGAGGACAGTGACAAAAGCCTGGTCCCAGAATCTGTTTACGATCAGATCTGGGACCAGGCTACAGAGACAAGTATCATTTAGGCTGTCACCAACTGTCATCAACTGACCTGTCCTCAGGTGACCTGTTCTAAATTCTCTCTGAACTTTTTTTCAACCTTAAACCATAACTACATCACTTAAAAAATAATATATATATTTTTTTAAGCTAACCCAAATAAATCGCGAGCAATTGGAGGGGAGGAAAAACAGTTAGAGAACCTGATAGAGACTGAGGACCAAAACTGTAGCATGTCTCTGTCAAGAGTATCATCCCTTATATTCAGTGCTGCTGTTGAGGTGTGGAGCTGTACCATGTGAAAACAGACCCAACGCTGAGCTCACCATTAAAACAATGGTGTACCTAGATACATAACCAGGCTGTGGAAGCACAGGAGAGAAGACTATCTGAAGAGCAGGACAGGTAACATCAGATGTCCTGTCCAACATGCCATAGTAACCCAGGGATCTGTCTGTGGGGGTAGAGGCACTTCCAAAGCAGGGTACACACACACACAAATAAAAAGACTCGCACACACACACAAATGTGAACCCTCAACGTGAACCCCCCCTCAACGTGAACCCCCCTCAGGCAGAGTCCATGCTGAAGAGTTGTATGTTTGTAGAGCTCCAGTGAAGACCTACTCCAGAGTTAAAGACCAGGGACCACACGTAAGGGATGAAGAAGTCTTCAGGCTGATCCTCCTCTACATACTTGAACTTCAGCTCCGGGAACTTCTGTAGAGAGACACAGAGAAGACAGAAGAAGAACATTTTAAGATAAAGGGATTTGTGGACAGGACAAGCCCAGAGATGGAGTCTTAATTTAGTGGTCTTGGTCTGGGTCTAGAGTTCCGGTCTTGACTCCATCTCTGGATCAGCACATATGACCATAGAAATGTTACGATACATTGTCTATAACTCCCAGGTTTAACTGACAGATGACAACACCGGTTGGTGATAGGACAGTAGCTAGCTACAAACCAACCAGATAAAACCCATTCCATCTGATGTAATTCCATCTGTAGCTGACTGTCTAGTTGCTGTGGTAAAGGTACTTATACAAGTAAGCTGGGTAAGAGGTTAAACAGGCCCAGTTAACAGGCCCAGTTAACATGTCATCAACCCTCCATTGACCTGAACGGGTCAGCGTCTGAAATGGCACCCTATTCCCTATAGAGTGCACTACTTTTGGCCAGGGCACCCTCTTGAGACGTAACCATTGAAAACCATAAGTGGTGGTGATCAGCCAGTGTATGTCTATGTGTGTTTGTGCTCCAGTAGGTGTGGAACCCATTTGAACCACTAGCCATTCAGATCGTAACCTGGCTCTGGTAGCTACACCTAGCTGTCCCAGCCCCCCACATCCTTGAAATCTACACCCCATCTTTGATTTCAGGTGACGTCAATCTAATGCCTCAGGTGAAAGAGAACGTTTGTTAAGGAACGACCAGAGTGGTTCTGTTACAGACATGCTTTAGTTCTAATTAACAGACCTGGCTGAGGAGGATGCCGTTTTAAAAACACTGCCCTCCCCCTCCCTCCTTTCCAGGCTCACTCTGTGTCCTGCTTGTAATAGGAAACTTGGAACTTTCCAACTCGGAAAGAGTTATGGTGCATCCAGGGACTTTACAGCCCAGTCCAGTCAGAGAGTATCCTCTCTGTCCAACAACAGCCAAGTCCTGCCGTACCCTACCCTACCAAGCCCTGCCCAGCCAAGCCCTACCCTACCAAGCCCTACCCTACCAAGCCCTGCCCAGCCAAGTCAGAGAGTATCCCATCTCTTCTCTCCCACCAACAGCCCAGCCAACCCGAAGGTCGAAGCCAAACCCTACCCAAGCCCTACCTTACCCAGACCAGCAGCAGCCAGGCCTGGAAGCATGAATAATACAGTGATATCTCATCATATCCCACCAGCTGGGTCACAGGGTGATGTGTGGGTCACGCACTAATCACACTCTGGTGAGAGACACACATAGTAATCCTTATTATGCTGAGGTCAGGGAAAGGGCCTGTCATGACAAATAGTGTCCCCCTGCCAAAAAGTGGGGACATTATTTGGCATGACAGGCCCATCCCCGGTCATTCATATTAGCCTTCATTGTGTCCACTCTCAGGGTAATATCGGTCAGTAGCACAAGCAGCCTGGCATAATGATCTATGGACCCTGGCTTGTGTGGTCATACGATACTGTATCAACAGACAGTGCTGTATTACTGTGGTCTAGCCAGCTGACGGTTGCTACCAAATACATTAACAGCAGCTAATCAGCCAGCTAATTAGTGAGTTAGCTAGTCAGTCAGTCAGCTAGTTAGTCAGTCAGTCAGCTAGTTAGTCAGTCAGTCAGCTAGTTAGTCAGTAAGTCAGCTAGTTAGTGAGTTAGCTAGTCAGTCAGTCAGCTAGTCAGTCAGTCAGTCAGTCAGCTAGTCAGTCAGTCAGGCAGTCAGTCAGTCAGTCAGCTAGTTAGTCAG